>VWZF01005706.1:4596-38053 GCA_013396755.1 Sclerurus mexicanus | reverse complement strand
GAGTTTACGAGTGTGTGTGTATCTGTTTTGTTTTGTTCCTAACTATTTTTGTCCCGTTTTCCTTTCCCCCTTTTCCCTTTTGGAGTTGTTTGGGGTTCTTATTCTGTAGATTCATAGTGTTTGATTGTATATATTTGTAATATATGTGAATATATATATATACTTTTACTACAATTCTCTTTTGGTTTTTTTTTCCCTTTTCTCTTGGAGGTGGGGGAATCTGTGTGGCCGGCCATTGGGTTTAGCAGGGAGCCAACCCAAATCTCCACATTGCTGTAGAAAAAGGGCTATTTCCTGAATCCCAAAACCTGAGTTTAGTTCTTTGATAGTGTAATTTATACTTGTATATGTATGGGCACGAAGACACACACAAATAAGAGCTATAGCACAGTTAATGAAAAGCATTATTCTCAAATGGTCATGTTAATTTGCCCTGTCATCATCTTCACAATATCTGTTAATTAAAAAAAAAAAAAGAAAAAAGAAAACTAAAAGTTAAATAAAATATTACATACTCTAGTTGAACAAAAATTACTTGAGTGACATCTACTGCCTCAGGATATAAGTCTTCTGGACCACTACTGACAGCATGGGGATCTCTAATTATTGTATATATTTGCTAGTCAATCTGGGACCATCACGTCCCTAATTTTTTTCACAGTCCCACTGTACTCTTTGCTAAGGAGATCCTCTTCTTCCTGTTTCATCACTCTTTGTTGTGTAGCACTACCTTTTTCTAAAATATCCATTTCTTCTGTGTTTGGCTGCTAAGTTGATCATTTCAGTTAAATGTTTGTTTTTGTAACAGATTCTGAAAATATCTCAGAAGTTCCCTTTCATTGTATGTCTTTAGAAATCTAGACAGATAAATTAAAGAGCCCATTTCCTTATTCTTGAAGAAAGTGTGCCTGTTAGTCAGCATTAGCCAAGCAATGATGATTTTTTCTTTTTCATCTCTCCTCATGACTCATTGACTAGAACTCTCTGATCATTTTGTTTACTTTGTTCTGAAATGTATCAAATTTTGCACATCTCTTATAGAACTTTCCTTCTTTTTGTCCTCCATAACAATCCACAAAGGGAAGGACAACAATTTTACCTTCTCATACACTACTTTTAAGTCTGTATTTTTGAGCCAGTTTGTCTTACTCTTTTGTACCTTCCATCCAATTACTCTGATCTTTTCAACATCATTCCCACTTTTGTTCAGTGATATCTATCCCTTCATTTTCTTTCAAAAGCAAAATAATAGGGTCACTTACTCCCAATGATTCTGTGGCATTGAACTGTAGACAAATATCCTACAGCCAAAATGGGTTCCAGGTATGTAGAAGTCAGCAGGAGAAAACAGTAACCAAGACTTTTTCTTTGTTTTATTTAGGGGTTAACTTGTTGGTTTACTTTTATGATGATGGATACAAACTCCAGTGAGGTGGGATTTTTGAAGGCTAGTGACCTGTCTTATTTAACAGCCAAAGTACGGCAGAGTATTTTAGATCATGAATTAATTCATTAAAAAAGAGGTGAAAGTTTAAGCTCTATGTGATAGTATTATAGCTTCTCCTTAATAAATGTATACTTAGATAACTATAGGAAGATTGTATATACAGCAGATACTCATTCATTTAATATGTTGACTGTCTATATTTAATTATGACAGTCTCAATGTGCCATTAAATAGACAAGCAGGACAAAAGCCTCCCTGAGAGAGTTGTCAGTAGTATTTTAAGAGCTGATATAGTTTACCTATAATCCTCCACTAAAGGCTGGGCATAAGGCTGGTTTTTGCTTCTGTTTTCTATTCTAATCAGCCCTTATTTCCCTTTTTTAACTCACATACTTACAGCTTGTGTTTATCTCAGACAAAACAAAGAACTTTTATTATTGGCATTAATTAGTGATATTCATATCTATCCAGGGCTAAAGAGCACTCTGAATTTGTTGTGGAGTGCCTAAAACAGTGGCTTGTATCTTTAATTCCTGAGGTCCTATGAAAGTATCAAGACAAAAAAACCCAAACAAAGTAACAAATAAAAGTTGAAAATAATAGTTAGCAGCTCATAGGAGAGCCATTACAATTCACAAATGAGGGTTATACACTCAATTTCTTTCTCTTTTTATGTATGAAGTGAAATAGATAGAACTCCCACACATTTTTTCCTCCAGCCAGTTTGAATATTGTTCACTCTTGTTCTCAGCTTTGCCAGTGATAAAAGGTTTATTCCACATATTCCCAGGCGATGGTAGAGCAAAAAGTATACCTAATGTGGCTGTCCAATGCATTGACATTCATATTTAGTCTCTAAAGTCAAGCCATTTCAGAGGAAAGGGGAGTACAATTTGCTATGTAATGCACTGAGACAATCCTATATCTCTGACTGTGTTTCATGACAGATCTTATAAAAGATCGTAAATTACTATCTGTTGAAATATATGAATTTAATGGATTCCATTAATGCACACACCTGCACATAAAAGATTTTGCAAGCCAGAAGATATGATCAGTCAAACAGCTTTAATAGTTATTAATTATAGTTGCTCACTATTTATTCCTCACCAACATAGAAATGTTAAGGTATTTTAATACCTGTGCTCTTGGATGGCGTGCATAAAACAGGGAAACAGTATTTTTCTTCTGTGTAATCCACCAGCCTGTAACCCAATGCATTAAACTCTCTGTTAGACATTTTCTGAGACAGAACCCTTATTTTCCTCCATATGCTTCAGGAAAGTAGAGAGATTTCTGCAAAGCTTTCTACTCCTCTGCTTCTGTGTTATTTAGGCTGAATCCAGAGAACTCCAATGTGGATTTAACTTCATAAAAGATTTCAGTATTTATTTTCAAGTATTTATTACAAATTACAGGACTACAGAATTGTTTTGGATGGAAAGAACCTCTGGAGGTCAATTTGTCACGTAACACAAGATCGTGTCCAGTTGGCTTTTGAATACCTTCAGAGAAGGAGGCTCCACAACCTCACTGAGTAGCCTGTTTGTGGTGGTTTAGTTTTCTTGGTTTTGGTCTGGGCCTTCCCTAGTAACCAGGTTATAACTAAGGAAGTATTCCACACCATTCCTTCATGTAATCAGGGGTATATAAGAGTGGGGAGTTGCCTCCCTCTCTGCTCTCTGTTCCTTTCGTGTGCTGGGGAGGACATCAGGTCTCTGTGCTGGCTTAGCTCTTATCTATGTGAGCTGAGGCCTCTCGGAGACACTGGTGCGTCAATCGTCTGGAGGGTGAGATCTCTACTGCTTCTCTTAAGGGAAGTTACTTTTATGAGAATTTATTGTATTAGTTACTTATTGAGCTTTTCCCTGAGTTTACGAGTGAGCGTATATCTGTTTTTGTTTTGTTCTTAACCCATTTTTGTCCCATTTTCCTTTCCCTTCCCCCTTTCCCTTTTGGAGTTGTTTGGGGTTCTTATTCTGTAGATTCATAGTGTTTGATTGTATATATTTGTAATATATGTGAATATATATATACTTTTACTACAATTCTCTTTTGGTTTTTTTTTCTCTTTTCTCTTGCAGGGGGAAGATCTGTGTGGCTGCCGTTGGGTTTTGGCAGGGAGCCAACCCAAACCTCTACACTGTTCCAGTGCTCTGTCACCCTCACATTAAAGAAGTTCTTCATACACAGATGGAACGTCCTCTGTTTCAGTTTGTTCCTGATACACTTTGTCCTAGAGTCTGACCCCATGCTTTAGACACCTCCCTTCAAATACTGATAGGCATTGACAAGGTTCCCTCTCAGCTGTTGTCTCCTTGAGGCTGAACAGGCCCAGCTCCCTCAGCGTTTCCTAAGGGAGATGCTGCAGATCCATCACCATCTTGTAGCCCTCTGTAAGATCCACTCCCATAGCTCTCTGTCTTGATCTAGGGAGCCCTGAACTGGACACAGTTTTCCAGGTGTGTCTCGTCAGCATAGAATAAGAGGCAGGATCACCTTCCCTGACCTGCTGGCAATGCTCTTTCTAATGGACCCCAAAATATCACTGGCCTTCTTGGCAACAAGGATGTTGTCCATGATGACCCCACCCTGGTCCTTATTCACAGAGGTGCTTTCAGAAAGTCCACCCTCAGTCTGTAGTGGTTTTTCCTCCCCAGATGCAGGATCTACACTTCCCTTTACTGAGCTTCATTAAGTTTCTCTTTGTTCAGCTCACCATCCTGTCCAGGTCTTGCTGTCCAAGTCACATGAAATACTTTTAAAAAATAAGTCCATAATGTTTTTACCTTGTCAAATGATTTGGTCTGCTTCTAAAACATAAAAAAAAAAAAAAACAAAAACAAAAAAAACCCTCAAAACTCGGGTGTTGAAATTAACAACAAAACCCAAGTAGTACACAGACTAAGAATTTACAGACCTGAGGCATTGACACAGCAGTGCCAAATTCAATTATCAAAAATGCAGGACAAAAAATTTGATCAGCCAAAGAAAGTCATACCGTAAAACATCCCAGTGACTCTGGCCTCTGGAGTTTGAAATGGACACTATGAAGCAAATTAATAAACTCCTGCAGTCATCTGATAAAGATGTGCTCATACCTCATGTTCTGTGTTGCCTCTAATGAAACCAAACACTTAATTGAGAGACACTGTAGCTGCAGTTGCAGCGTACTGCTTGGTACTTGGAAAAAGGGGATCTACTTCCTTGCTTTTCTAATCTGTAAAATAAATTAATTGCATTTAGCCATACATTTTAAAGGGTTTTGAGATCTACTGATGTAAAAAAAAAAATAAAATAAAGACAATGTTATTAATTACAGACCACAGAGTTTTCTACCCCTCTGGGTATACCTTTGACCCTACATTTACTGACTTTTCCACATTATATACAAAAATGAAAATAAAAGTTAAAGAAAAATTACAGTTTAAATCCCTTTAGTTTGTTCAAAAACCACATTGACCTGAGTCAGTGAAATAATGGATCTTTATATAATATATATTACATGCATATCTGGTTTAGACAGTTTATTAAATTAGCATATCAGTTACTCTCTTATTGCCCAGCTCCATATTCTTACCTGAGACTATATATGAAGTAACAACTTCTGCCTCCCAAGAACATAAAACTATTGTGTTACAGCTGGTGCTAAAGCATGAATGAAAACAATTATTGAAATTATTATTGTAACTGACATTTGTCATTTGTGCTAAGTATTCTATCACACAAAATCTAAATATATACTACTGAGCTTTACTTGCAGTTTATTTCTTTGTTGAATCTCTTTGTATGGGCTTTACCCTGTATCTTCATTAAATAAATAGAGGTTGACTATATTCTGGGACATAGATATACTGCCACAGAAGATACTCTTTCTTACTTGTTATCACAATGATAGGTTTTTTAGTCTTTTTTACTCAACTATCTTAAAGCATAGTAATATATATGCTTACTTATTGACACATGTGACATGCAGTGAAGACAATGGCCACAATGTTAGTTGTCACCAAGTCTGGGCCTTTGACCTGTACCTTAAATGCTGAGCACCCACAATACTCAGTTTCTCTGTGAGTTATTGGTTAGATCTTCTGAATTTAGGAAAGAGAGAGATGTTGCTGAGCACAGTCAAGTAGGCATTTCCGAAATTAGAAATCACTTTGGAAAAGTCGAGAACCATTGTGCTGTCTGGATTACTAACCTGTCAAAGAGCAGGGAGGTGGAAAGAAATGGATCTTTTAACTTCAGGGATTGCACTCATCACACTTGACCATTGAGAATGTTAACTATGGGACAACAGCGACTGTGATAAAAGAAACACTTGATTCCTATTTATGATAAGGACGACTGAACAAAAAATTAATTAAAATTTTTAAGGTGTTAGTGTTTTGTGGCTTTGTTTGTTTGTTTGTTTAATTGGTTAAAGTTTTTTGGTTGGGTTTCTTTCCGTTGAGGGGTTTTGGGAGTTTTTCTTGTGGGTTTTTTGTGAGGGTTTTTTTGGGTGGGAGGTTATTAAGAGTATAGATCCTTAACTCAAATACTTAAATGGCCTCTGTTAGAAAGCCTCTGAGTGTCTAGACCTTTCAAAACTTCTAGAAGAGGCACACACAAAAACTTTAATACCATCAAGTCACAAAATGTACCTGAGCAGATAGCTCAAAGGCCATTGTTAGAGCTAAAGTTAGCTATTCTGCAGCGTTGCTATTCACTTTATGTCCTTGCTTCATAATGGTTGGTATAAAACGCTTCTTTCATTTGGAGTGAAGAGAATTTTTAACTCAGGAAAATACTGTTCCCTGATGGAAAAGACAAGGTTTGCCCTACATTATTATATGTTATGTTAAGGTGTGTTTCTTTATCTTATAACACATTGCTTCATGTTATATTTTAAGATTTTTATGCTGTGTTTTCCTTGCTGAAACCTTGGTAGAATTTGGTGTTCTAGTCCAAAACAGATCTTAAGAAGTACTTGAAATGGAATTAAGTTTCAGTTAAATCAGATACATTTATAGATAGCTATAGCCTTTCATACTTTCCTGAATGTCAATCTGGATCTGTGACATTGTTTTCTGACAATACGAATGATTCAGAAACAGAGCTGTATCTCATTAATACTGAGAGGTGGAAACACTGCCTAAAAGTACTTCCTATTTTGATGAAATCTATTGTCTACTTTGGAGATAAATTGATTGTGTCACTCTAGAGCAAGACTTCCCACATTATTGTTACAATCTGAGAAGAATCTTATTAATCAGTTCATGGAAGACTGTTACAAGAGTATCTAGGATGAGGTAATATTTGGATAATTTCTACCATAAAATATAAGTTCAAGCTGTTCAGTGAAAATCTAAATGATTATGTATGGTGTGATTTTTCCTTTAGAAGAATCAACAATCAAACAGGTAATCAGGGAGGTCAAAAATACTCTTGAAGAAAGGATCTTGTTGCAAAAAACTGCTTTTGCTGATTTGTCCACCTTACCATTTTCATTTTAAGTTGTCATTATCAGCATGTCTCTTCATTTTTCACTAACAAATTTCAAGAAACATACTAATCTTTTAAGCACAAAATTAGCCCCAATCTTTCAAAAGGGGAAAATAAAAAAGGTGGAACTGATTCTCAGCTCACATAAACTGACATAGTCCCATTAAATGTAATTAATCTACTCCAATTATCATTATCTGAAGTTCAAGACCTTCAACTGAATTGATATTGTCATTTATCCATTAAATGAAAAAGAAAAAAGTCTGTGCATCTAACTGTGCATCTATCTGCATAACATTCTGCTTATGTACACAAAGCATTTTAATAGACTACTTGGTCAAAGACTATTGTGTTTCCTACCAAATTTTTATCCTCATGAATCCAGCCCATATTTAGACAACACTGGAAGAAAACATGTGCTTTCATTGGGGATGGCGTACGCAGGGAAGAAAAAAAACCAGAAGAAACCAAAGTCAGTGTTTTATGTGCAAGTATTTGTAACAATGGACTTTAATTTCTGAATGGTCTGTTACTAGTATAAAGTTTAGAGTGATGGAAACCAGAGAGGGGAAATACTCCTTTACTTTCAATGCATCTGTATTCTCTTAGCTTAATTAACAAAAGAGAAGGTTTTTCATGCTAATTTGGAAGCATTGTTGAAATTATTGTTATCAATTTTCTTCTGGGGAATAAGAAGGAGAAAGAAACTGTAGAGAAATAGTGAACAGAACTATAATGCTTGAAACAGGCAGTGGCATATCCAGATATTGTCAACTGAACAAGCATAGCATTGTGGAAAATATCAGCACAAAGCTTTCATTTCATCTAAATCCCATATATATCCTTAAATTAGTTAAGAGGGCACATCACCTAGAGCTTAGCCCTCCTCCCCAGTATCCCTTACATACTGTGCTGATAAATGCTTTAATAGATTAGCTAAGATTAAAGTAGAATTAGGCTATACTGGCTGCTGTTTAAGGTTGCTTAGGAGCTTGACTATATCAATTATGAATAATGTCAGGATTTTATACACATCACTGGAAATTTCCTTGTTTTCCACATTTAGACAAGAACCCAGGGATATTCAACGAAAGTTTTATGTTACTGTTAAGTTCTTTCATTAGAAGAAATTAGTCTATTGTAGAATAAAACCCCGTAGTGTCTGTCTGGAGAAAGTCCTGGCATATCACTGCCTCTAGGTGTCAGGAGGGTTGGATCAGGTGACCTCCAGAGATATCTGCCACTCTCACTTTTCTGTGATCTGTGAAAACTCAGGATACCTTTTTGGAACTCTTACAAGTTGTTATTTGTTCCTTATGCTGAAACTTGGAAGGATAATGGCCCTTCTAGGAAGTCATAGTTGATTTTATATATTTTACATATTTACTTACAATAAAGTAAGCTGTCTTTCAGTGTGTGCTACCATCAAATTCATGCAAAGAGGACACAACAGCCCACTTTCTGTTTGTGAACTGAGGAACACAACCAGTGTTTAACAGTTTATTTTCAGTTGGAAAAATTTATGATATTAAATTTCCATTTCATAATGCTCAGATTTATGATGGGTAGTAAATTCATACAGTGAGTCTTAATGTAAGTGTTATTTAATGACACCAGAGTTAGCAGGCACCATGTTATTATGGTACTCACAAAGCTAACATTGAGTCTCTCAGTCTCACCAGAAAATGTTTTGGAAATAAAGTCGTGATATTTTCGTAATTGTGTTTTGTAAGAACCTGTTGCACACGTATTTTTCCATGTGCTTACGCACAGATAGGTAAAGGAGTCCTTTTAAATGGAAATTGTATCAATAGAATAAAACATTCTACTTGAAGTGGCAGCTGTAAACCTTTAGTTGAAAATTGGCCAGGACATTTCTACGCAAATTAAAATATTGGGAAGTAAAGCTGGACCCTTTTCTGAAAAGACACACATAAGGGAGAGAAAAAAAAACAAACCCAAAACTTGTTTCCCTTCCAAGATGATGGATGCAGAAGGTTTTTAGAAGTACATGTTCATATGCACTTATTTCAACACGAGATTTAAATTAAAAACAAAAAACAAGTCAAGCCTTAAAGCTGTACAAAATGCAGGTTTTTTACCAATTGCAATTGCAATTAGCTGCTCATATATGTATGATGTTCATTAGAAATATTTATGTGTTATACACTAACTACTAACTAGCACCAAGAGGGGCTTGTCTAGTCTAGCATTCAAAGAAAAAAATCAGTAGTGGTGCACTCAAGAGGTTCAGAATCCTTATCACAGCATATGCTGGGAAATCCATGCAAATACTACATTTCTATGCCCAGATCTGGTCACAGCATGTGTCAAATGGATGGTCAGTGAAGTACCTACCTAGATCAGATCATATTATACACTCTCCAAGGCTTGGACTATACGTGTTTTTCATCTTGCACAATACTGAACAGATGGACCTTGATTGTCAAAAGCCCTCAGCAGCCAATATGCTGAGTTCTTTGTAAAGCCTTTCCTGTGGCTGAAAACGGTCAAAAAGTAGTAAAGAGACCTCAATTACAGTCCACTTTTAATGAGCTCTCCTCCAGAAAATGCACTGCCCACTAGGATTCTTTGAAAGGGAAAAAAACCCAAAACATCACTTTTGTTTCTTTATAAGGTTTATAAGGTGTATCAATAGCCCAGATAGTCATCATTTCTTCTTATGGACAATTTATATACGTACAAATATAAAAAGATTTAGATGTTTATATACACATACACAAATGCATGTGTATCTGTGTGTGCTTGTGTATGTACATATATCATCTGTGTATATTTTTAAGTATGCAAACAGAATCCTTTATACTCTCTCAGTAGAAGTCGTTATAGTCTCCCATAGCAACAACTCACAGATAAAGATTCTCACATCAAACCAAATTGTACATCGAGGACACTGCTGATGCTTATGCCAACATTATAGGTCTGATTTAAATCCACAGAGTTAAGGGGTGTTCCCAATGCAAGTTAAACCTCAGCTCGCCAGGCTATGATAGAGCCACACAAATGGCAAATAACATCATGTCTTCTTTCTGACACAAAAAAAATAAGTTACAGAGTGACTAGTAGTTTTTATGCTAAATTTCTTAATTTTTGTGGATTTAAATATTCCCCCAAATGTTAATATTATGGCAACTAATATTTTTATGTATGAGGAGACATCCAGTCCACAGCAGTTACATTGTTTCTCTTGCTTTGGGGAAATCTCTTGATTGGTCAGTTCAATTGAACAGCATAAAATACAAAGACTCTTCCTTCTGGCAGGACAGGTGGAAATTTTATGCTCCAGAACTGTTCAATAATGATCTTTGGCTGCATTCACAAACACAGATACAGCAGTTAGCTATTAATGTAAAGACATGCAATATGGAAAATATAGTTCATGACTCTCCACACTTTCACACAAACTCTTCATTAGCAGAAACCCTTCAATATTATCAATACTACACAGGACAGGGTTAGCACCTGAACTTTCAGCTCCTAAAAAGTAATGCAGATAAAACTACATTCCATCTTAAGAAACAAGTAGACACAGGCATCACAATTTTTAAGACTAGAAGTTTGTAGCCAATGAAAGGCAAGACACTCATAATCTCATAATGATACTTGTTTTTAACTTTGCTCATTTCAATCTCACATTTGACTATTTTTTTTTATTTTTTTTTTTTTGTAGAGTTACATTCCTGTATAGGATGCCATCTTTGTTGGTTGGTTTTGTTTCTACTTTTTTAATAATTGCAATGTTCATTTTCAATAATTGTTTTCTGGTTTTATTCTTTTGTTATTGTTTCTGTTTGTTGTTTTTGCTTTTAGAAGCTGAATGAATAATTTAAAACTGTGAAGTGCATTGATGGTTTAGAGCTTTGTTAGGACTGGGATATTGGGAAGGACATTTACAAGTACAGTAACATAACCTTTGCTCCTTTCAAAATCACTCAGAAATACATCAAATATTTTCTCAGGGACAGTAAATATATTCAATAAAAACAAAACTGCAATATTTTTATTTTTCTTTGTGAAAAAAATAATTGACACTAAACTATTTCATTTTCATTTGAAACAAAATTAAAAGTTAGAATCTTATGAGTCAGATGCAACAATAATATTAAAATGTCCTTCCTCATGCCTTCCAAGGCAAAAGCATTTGGTATACTGCAAAAGTCATTAAGTTCTTTGAAGAAAAAAAATTTAGGGAGGCAATAGACATCACATGCATATTTCAATGCATTTACACAAATTGTTTCCTGATACAACCTTTCTGGTGACTTTAGCTTCGAAACAACAACGTACCCTCCAAAAATATCTTGAAAATTACTTTCTTAAGTAAAAAGAAAAACCCCAAACTAAAAAGCCACACAGTAGCGACTTCTGGGACTTAGAAAATCTATTTATACTTGAGTATTTTATTTTGAGCTAATAGTGTGTTACAGTTATATGGTAATTATACAAATTAATTTCTTTACTTTCTATTCAAATTCAGTATTTCACTAAAAAGAAAAAAATCAATTGCTGGAAATGAGTGTTTTGACATTTAGAAAGAAATCATCTTAACTTTGATAAGGCTTTAGCCACTCAAATCCAAGAACTGGAGACTACCAGCCTTACAGTGTTAATCCTATCCCTCCTTAGTATCAATTCCAAACTTGTGTGTTTTAATTTCTGAAGTCATTGTCTCAGTTTACTCCTGCATGGGATGTTGATATATTTGGATTTTTAGGATTACTTCAATCTCAATTCCAGCATCCAAGACAAATGGTCTTTCTATGCTATTCATGACATGACACTGACTAAAAAGTTTTGGTTTGGGTTTTTTTGTTTGGTTGATTGTTGGGGGGTTTTTGTGTTTTTTTTAGGTTTTTTTTGATTGGTTGGTTTGGGGGGTTTGTTTGTTTGTTTGTTTGGGGGTTGTTTGTTTGTTTGTTTGTTTTTCTCCTCCCTGTACCTAAATTTCCTCTCTAAAGAGAATTTTTTCTCCAGACTGAATCCTGAGAGCAAACTCAGGTTGTGCAAACAGTTGTCCATAGAATATAATGTGGACCAAATTGACTTGTCCATCTGACACAGATGATTCATTGCATGGCCTTGGGTGAATCATTTTCTGTGTTTGGTCTTTCGCTCCTGTAAAACAGGAATAATGATACTTCCACACTTCCATTGTAAAGACATAATATAAAAATAGGTAAACAGGTCACATACAGGTTCAGTTCTTTCAGTGTCTCGTCTCTCACAGTGTCAGTAGCAGGTCTGGATGAATGAGAAGAACTAGATGACCACTAATAGTCTCCATTTCTGTCTCTCCTGAGGTTCTGGCAGGAGGAAGATAAAATCCCTACAATTTCCAGAGTAAAATTTTGCATCTGTTTTGTTTTGCTTAACATTTTGTAATTGACTTTTCCTTGGTTCTGCAAATTAATTTGCCTGAAAACAATTTAATTCATATGCAGTTTTGGCCTACACTGTATTTTGTGGCAATAAGTCCCACAACTGGATTACCTGTTCTGATAAAGCATGACATAGTATAACAAAACAAAACTATTTACTTCTGCTTGTCTTAAACTGCATGCCTAATAGATAAAAGGAGTGAGAAGTGTTGACTAAATTGTAAGTATTAGCAAAGCCTTATGTTTAAACTAAGAAATCAGTCTATACTTTTGCTAATGTGATCTTTTAATAATAATAACTGGCATATCAAAAATACAAGTGAAATACACAACTCAAAGGATATACTTATATCAGAATTTAGTTAATCTATGTTTCTTCCCATATCATTAACAACACTGTATTGCAAAATTTCCTCTGAAATAATGTTAATCTTCAGAAGAAGAATCATAAATCTTGTAAATAATTTAGAGTTTTCATTCACACCAATGAAACTACCTGAAAAGAAATTAATCTTGAAGAAGCATTTTTCCTTGCCCAAACTCTGCAGTGGTCAAAGATCTCTTCCATGAATTCACTTTGGAGAGGCATGGAGACATCCTAGAATGACCCACTTTCTGTATCTGTCCCACTGGTTCATTAGCACTCTTTATTTCCTCTTCTTTTTACACATCTTCCTTCACCCTGTTCCAAGAGAAGATCTGCTCACAAAGAAAATGGATGATTAGCTATTTAATCTATGTGACATATTACCTTATTTTTCAAAAGACAATTTTTAAGATAAGTAACTGAAATAATTTCATACATTCAGCTTGTGCCCATGAGAATTCAGTTATGCCCATCTTTCTCATAGAGCCCCTTAATATTTTAGTCTATTGTTTTATTTCTTCATAAGTCTTCATAATTTACTACCTCTTGCAAGACACAAATTACATGTGGTTATGACAGACTTTTCTAGGAGCTCAGATCTTCATGCCCTTACCCCAGTACTGGGGCATTCAGTAGAGGCTGTGGTCACTTCCCACACTCACGAAGGGATGTGTCTGCCCTGACTTTGACATCAAACATTTAGATATCTAAATATGACTATATCAGACTGCCCTTCTTGTGGGCATGTTCAAGAGCAGGTTTTTTTAATCACAAGAGAGCGAGAAAGGGTAAGTGATGGAGCTCGACTCAGTGACTGTTGTGGGCCCCTTCCCACAAGGATATTGTGAGGATATTTTATGGTTCCTTTCTATGATTTGCCCTGTGAAGGTTTCAGTAGTATCTCCACTTCGGTCTCTCATGGCATTCATCCAATTTATTGTGTCTCACATTCCCAGCTTCCAAGGAAATCAGTAGCATTTAAGTTGGTAACAAACTGTAAACAAGTGTTTCTTCATAGACACATGCAGCACACAACAAAGTGGGGTCCTCACTTGTAGCTCTTCTAGGCACTGCTGTGAACCCAGTAGGAACATGGTTATCACATGGACAGAAGCCATTCCAGATGCCTGCTTTCAGGCACAAATCACTCTGGCTTCCTCAACAGTTTTGTCCAAGTAAGATCTGCAGGATTCTGCCACAAAATGAGGCCAGAAGCTCTCTCATATCTGTATCCTAGTAAACCTGAGAGAAAGTAATGTTCTGACAGCAGGGAGGGGAGGGAAAGATTAGAGGGTAAAGAGAAATGAAGAACAACACAGTGAGGAAATGGATTAATGTGCTCAATTGAATAGTTAAATCATTGTAAATGAAAATGCCCCTTTGAGTTATGCACCAGTGTACACCACACTACCTTCTGCTGTCCTGCATTCCCTCTCTTTTATTGTCCCTCCAGTAAATCCTTGTTTTGTTCTCAAACTCTTCCTTACAGAAAAGCCTCTGGCAGATTTTCAAACCCTGGTGCTTTCCAAAGTAAAACCACACCATTCTCCCACTACCTCTTTTCTCAGATTCTCAGATTTCAGTCTCCAGAGGCATCTCTTTTGCTCAAGCTCTGCTGAAAGTTTCTGCATGTGGGGACAAAGGTTTAACAGAGGGAGGGAACAAAGACTCACAGAATCACCACTGCTTTCAGCAAAGAATTAGTTCAACTGTTATTGAAAGCCCTAAACTTGAACAATTCTTATAAAGCTCAATGGAAATGAAGTTTCATAGACAAAGTTATGCCCTCAGTTACCCAGATTTGAACCACCTCAATCATGAAGCCACGAAGCTGAAGTTAACACAAATTTTGTTTGTACATGGCCCAGACACTGACAGGACACAATAAAAGTCTACTAAATATAAAGGTACAATGCCTGAGTTAGGAAGCCCTAAAGCTTCACACAGGTTGTTCAGGAATGATCATGGTGTTCTTACTCTGGTTTTGTGCTTATTCTCAAGTCCAGCAAAAAAGACTATCAGGTCTTAACATGTGACCTAGCTCTTTGTAGCTTTTTTTTTCTTTCTTTCTTTTTAGATTTTAATTTCAAGTGCAAGATAGTAAGTCTGCTTAAAGACTACTATGCATATAGTAATTTAGGTTTAACTCAATGATAACATGATTTCATCAATTATGGAGCACGAGCAAAACTTTCCTGCATTGGCCTCAACAAGACAAGGTAGGAATATCTTACATTAACAAGGGCTGCCTGGTTTTGTTTGGATGTTGTCTTTTGTTTGTTTGCTCTTGAACATCTGAAGTAGCAGCTGCTTAGCCTTCCTCTCCCTCACAGATAAAGCAAACAAGAAAACTGGTCTTCGAACCACTGGAAATTGACATTTCAAAGGATTTTTAAGCATCCTGGCAGTCAGCTAGTCTGACATCATGAACAGGTTGTATGAGAAACAAGTGCAGCCTATGATTTGATTTCAAATCCTGACCTTTCCAGCAGCCACCTACTCCAGTGGTATAGAAAAATAAACAAAACCCTGCAATTAGCAATTGAGGAGACAATTAGGTCTACTACTTCATGATTTTTGAAAATTATTATTATTTCAATTTGCTTCTATTCCAAATATCAAAGAAAAAGAAAATGGCATTAAAAGCTATGTTATTAAACGAAATTTGTCACAAAATGAAGAAGTTATAGATTTTGTCGCAGAACTACTAGAATATTTGCATCTTATTAAAATATTTTATTTCATTTTAAATACCTTTTTTTACCCAAACCCCTCTGATTTAGATGGAAAAAATAAAAAAGGAAATTACATCTAAATTATCTTTTTTTTCTGACCCACTCCAAACCTGAAATTTGTTTCTCTCATCTCTTTAACTTATCTGAAGTGTAATCTGTAAACATTTACACAGAAAAAAGTTAAGCACTGCTTCAGGATTTTTAACCTCAATCAGCACACAAAAGTATTGGACTAAACTTTGGATAAGAACCACAACATCTAAATGAGCAGAGCAAAAGCTCTGAACCTTTGAAATTTTTCTCTTTGATATTTAATTCTATCTAAAATAGAGGATATAGCATGCTCTGTGCTGAGGACAATAGGGACTTTTGTCAAAGGAAACAAGAAATAATCCACAGTCTTTTTCACTAATGAATCTGATGCCTTCTCTAAAAAGTTAATGAAAAGTCTCTCCATTGAATTCCACGGGCTTTTGGATCAAGCCCCAGATAAGCTGTTCAGTGAGAGCAAGTAAAATAAATTGGGAAAAGGTTCTCTGCTTTATGAAGTCATTTTAAGGGAGGTAATGGAACAGCTGTTGCATAGATAAAACACACACGTCCCTTCGGAGATGCAGTTGGGCAGAGCCTTGCTGCACAGCACGACTTGTGGGCATCGCCCGGCAGCTTCACTGGCTGAACAGACCAGTAGCCTGAGCACTAACCTCGCAATGACTCTCTGAATCCCTCTGGCCCCTTAAAGGGAAAAACAGCTTCATTAGTTCCTCACATAAACAGCCAGAACATAAACACAACATGCTTCATTAAAATGGTCAAATTAAGCAAGTGTAGAACCTTTCCTATAGCGTGGCAGCTTTAGTGGTTTTATTTTGGATTTTGTTTCCCTTTTTTTTTTTTCTTTATCCCCCTGGTTTTGGTTTGCATACTTTCATTTTTAGAACATATAGGTAGATACTTAGAAAGAACTAACTTTATTTTGCACAGATTATTGATGTTGTGTTTTAAGGACTTTTTTCTACCCTTTGCCTGAATTTTAAAGTGAGCATGAGGAAAGCAAGACTGGTGCATCTGATAGTGTACATATAAATTATTGCTGGTCTTTGTATGGTTGTGGTGAGAGAGTCACATCAGGACTGACCTCTTCTCGTGTTATCTACTTGGAAAAAAGTCTCCCTCTCAGGTGATTTCATAGCATAAAAACTGGTGAAATGTACAGTAGATCATTTAGCCTCTTTCAAGTACTTCGTGGTTTGTCGTCCAAGTGTTTGAATGTATTTCAAGTAAAAAATAATGACAATAGCAGGACCCTTCATAGAACTAGTTGTGATCTTACTCTTTGGCAATTTTCTCTTCTCTTTTTTGTTACATAAGAAGTTATGATTTGGAGGTTTATGTGGTTTATGTGTGTGTGTATTGATATAATGTGATAAGGACTGTAAGGGTAAATCAAAAAAGGGAAACACTGTGGTTGATGACCACATATCTAGCTGAACTAAAAGGGTTTTCTTTTATTCTTTCTTTAATCTCTTATCTTTTTTTTTTTTCATCTTCTTTATTATTCATACTGTGTCCTTGCTGTAGTTTTTGTCCTTCCCAATTTGGATCAGGCTTCCAAAAGATATTTACAAATAAAAATCATTGTGGTACGATTTACACTCTTTAAGCTGTAAATTTGAGCTTCATAATTTTATTCATGCTTGCCAGAATTATTTTCTAACCACCTTTTGTTTGAACAAAAATGCCTTTTTTTTTAAACTCTCTTGCCCCACTCACTTCTGCTCCATTGAAAAATATTTCTGCTTTCTTGTTGTTGTTATTATTGTTCTTGTTCTTCCCTTAATCTTTGATGTAAAAACTTTTTGGAAAGCTGACTTTCCAACTTATTACAAAGACAATTTTCTGGTTTTAAAAAATATTTTTTATTATTTTTAAGATTTAGCCTTAACAAAGAAATTAAATTAGAGAAAGGGTGTAAAAGCAAATTAAAGACACTGACTGTCCTGAGTTGATTATCATTTTAATTTACTCATCATATCCTTGTCCTGTTTGAAGTGGGGAAAAGTCAAAGTGTGGAATACTTGTTGGAAAAAAAAAATATTTCATTCATTCATAATAATAGTAATGGTAATTACAATAACAAATCCAACAACAATAACAGTATTAAACCTATTATAAACTTTATTTCACAGTTATTTATTGAAAATTCTTAAAAGGTTAAACATCTAACCTGCAAGTAAAATATGTTATCTACCACAATGCAGTTATGCTATGAAGATTTATCTTCATATAAAATCAAACTTAAAAAGTAATTAGAGAGCACTTCCTATTTAAAAATTAAATTCATGCTTATCCAAAGTTTATCAATAAATTAAGCTGAATATACATTATGGTCCATTAAATGAAAAGTAATGAGTTTTACTGTTCCTGTTCGTCTAAAAAAAAATAAAATCTTTTTTCAATGCATGGAAAAGTTCTGTTTAGAACTGAAGTAATTCTTCTACTGAAGCATGATGTGAACAAAAGGTAGGAAATCGAAGTATCAGATATTACCTTAGGCATGATCCTTTCCTGTTTGTGAAAGGATAGTGATTTCTCTGAAGAACTCACTTGAAACAAGAAGGACTGACCTAGTGGTCATCTACAAGGTGGTGACTACATCAGTAGACAAGGGAAAGGCTACAGCTGTAATCCATTTGGAATTTTGTAATGCCTTTAGGACTCAAAAACTCCCTCTCTCTAAAGTGGAGAGATGCAGATTTGATGGATGGATGACCAATTGGTTGGATAGTCACATCCAGAGGGAAGCGATCAATGGCTCAATGTCCAAATGAAGGTCAGTGAAAAGATTTGCTCCTTAGAGGTCTCTACTGGGATCAGCACTGTTTAATGTCTTCATTAATGACATAGTAGGCTCGAGTGCACCCTCAGCAAATTTGCAGGTGACACCAAGCAGAGTGATCCTGTTGACATCACTGAAGGGACTGGGATGCCATTCAGAGGGACCTGGACAAGCTTGAGAAAGTGGCTCATGGGAATCTTGTAAGGTTTTACAAGACCAAATACAAGGAGCTGCACCTGGGTTGGTGCAACAACCAGTGTCAATCCAGGCTGGGAGATGAATAGATCAAGAGCAGCCTTTCCAAGAAGGACTTGGGGGTGCTGGTGTATGAGAAGCTGATAAGATCCCACCTGTAGTGTTTTATCCAGTTCTGGGATCCTCAGCACAGGAAGACATTGACCTGTTGGAGCAAGTCCAGAGGAGGCCACAGAAATTATTAAAGGGCTGGAGCACCACTCCTATGAGGAAAGGCTGAAGGAGTTGAAGTTGTTGATCCTGGAGAAGAGAAGGCTTTGGGGAGCCCTTACAACCACCCTTCAATAGTTAAAGGAGCGTTATAGGAAAGATGAGGACAAACTTTTCAGCATGACCTATTGCAATAGGGCAAGGGGTAATGATTCTAAAATAAAAGAGGATGAATTCAGATGAGGTATAAGAAGACATTTTTTTATGATGAGGACAGTGAGACTCTGTAATAGGTTTCCCAGAGAACGGATGGATATCCTGTTCCTGGAAATATTCAAGGTTGCTCTGAGCACACTGGTAGAGTTGAAGATGGCCTGGCCCATTATAGAGTGGGCTGGAATGGATGACCTTTAAAGATCTCTTCCAACACAAACTAGTTTATGACTCTATGCTTCTATAACTGGCAGTCTGAGAAAACATAACCTTTCACACAGCTGCAAAAAGTGATACATTGGCAAAGAGAAATGTGGCACATCTACAGATAGAGTTTTCCTGGCTTCTATCAAGTTTTCCAATTATCCTCTTTTGTGTTACCTGTTCTTCTCATAGAAATATTAATTTCTTGTAATTTTACATACCTCAGTGAAGCACTTGAAAAAGAGGATAGTTGCTGTAAGTACATGTCTAGTTAAAGATCTAAATTGTTTTTCTGTTATTAGTACTAGAAGGGACTCTGCCTTTCTCATGAGAAAAGGGCTTAAAAACCTCATACAAGCAGCAAAATTTAGCCAAAACCAGTCTAGGCCTTGGTCAAACCATAACAATAAATAATGATTATAAACCAAACGTGCACCTTTAGGAGAGATGATGCGAACACATATGCTGTTCACTGTATCTAGTTTTGACTCCATAGTAATATTCTGGGATATGAAATCTCAGCATAGTTGTAATCTGTTATATACAGAGCAGAGTGAGATTATCTAGAGTGATTTCTCTTTACTTCGTTTTTGTCTTTGCAAATAAGGCATTCTTAATGTGTGTTGCAGAAGGTCTTCCATCCCTGTTGTGATTGATGGCTCACAAACTGCTGGGGACAATTCCAGTTGGTGGGTAAGAAACACTATCTCGTTTATCTTTATATCATATCTGTTGCAAATTAAACTAAAAACATAGAGTTTGCACACTAAAATGGTTACACTGCAGAGCAATGTGCCTATAAAACAGCATGTTAACAAGCACGACATGATAAATGAAATGCAATAAACTTCTGCAATTTCAGATTCTCCCAGAGGCAGATGACGAGGCTATCACCTGTTGCATTTTGCTTGGTGACAGCATAACAGTATCACCAACAAAGTACTGGCTGGGTTGGCTTTATAAGAAGTGAGTGGCTACTAGTGCACACTCAGTTAACTTCACACATGCTGCACCTCAGATAAGATTCGTAATTCAACCAACCAAATGAACAGGCAGCAGTAGTTTGTGTGCTGGATTACTGGTGCTCCTGAACTGGAATGTCTTGTTTTCTTCAGTAGATGGCAGCAGTACTGATGCATGATTAAAGCTGGATTCCAAATGTATTTTGTAAAACAAAGCTGCGATTTTTATTTTTTTTTTTTATGTATAAACAATTGTAACATCTGAGCATCTCCCAGTCAGATGTTAAACCTCATTCTCAGCTTCAATGATGGTGTGACTTACAGGTGTACAACTTTATTTAAACAAACAAACAAACAAACAAAAATCATGGAATAAAACCAAACAAACCCAAAATGAACAGCCAAACAAAACCCAAGAAAGGCAAACCAAACAAGTCCCAACTCCTTCACTGTTCAAAGTTACTTTATTTTTTATGTGCCAGTAAATATTTATTAGCATTAACTATCTAGCCATACATGAAGATACATTTTTCCTCATAAGGTGTCCCATGGCGTTACCCAAAAGGTTTTTTATCAACATTATGACTCTCTTCAGGAAGGTATCAGTAGAGCACAGGTTTTGGAAGGGGAAAGAAAAAAAGAATGTCTCAAGGATTAATTTGTCCTCTATAAAATGTGGCTGTTTCATACCACACAAATGAACACTAATTTGATTCAAATGTGCATATTAAAGCTGACTATTTTTAAGTGACTGAAATATTAAAATAGTCCCTTCAGGGTCCCTGAAATGCTGTACCTAAGTCTTTATTTTTGAAGGAGGGGGAGACAAGATGAAAGTGTGTTCGCAAGGACACTCAGAAGGGAGTAAGAAAACTGCTGTCTTAGGTATAAGAAACTTGGTTTCAAATTCCTGTACCTGGTTCAGCATGGTAAAAGGTGTCTGTTTTCCCTTCTGTGAGTGCTCTAGCCCCAGGGCTATGAAAATACGGTTGTGTATTCATTCTGGTCCAGTAAATATTTCATTACTTATACATAGAGGTTGAACGTAGGGAGTGCATCATGCACTGTAGATAGAGGTGAAAAGCAAAGGGAGGGTCCCCACATGATAAAACTGAAAATTAGAACCTTCAATGTATAACTTCTATATTCCCTAAAAATATCCTGAGGCACTCAGAGTGTTATGGCTGTAAGATTTCTGCCCTTTACACTCATCACAAGAAATAGTATAGTAGATCTCTAGACCAGAAATTGCACATCTCTCAGGGAAAATCAAAGACTAAAATGAACAAGAGAAAACATTCACTGACTTGATGGATAGATTACAGTCTGTGGGTGTTTTTTGTTTTGTTCTTTAGTTGTTGTTGTTTGTTTTGAATTTGGTTGTTGGTTTTTTGTTTGTTTGTTTTATTGTTGGTTGGTTGGTTGGGTTGGGTTTTTTGTTTTTTTTTTTGCTTAGATTTAAAATACTTCATGTTAGTATTTATTCATAGCAGGCTTGTGACTGTGTGAATTGGGGAATTTCCTGGATGTGAAAAATCAACTATTACTTTAGTATTACAAAGCTCAGATGGGTATGAAGAGAAACAGTAACTAGTCCAGAGCTCTAAATGCCACAGGATAACTTGAATTCTACTGAATATGTTCCTGAAATTTGTACTTGAGTTTTTTATCTCAGCATGTATTTTACCAGGGTTTGTGTCTTGCAAGTGCTTTTGTCTTTCTTTGCTATATTTCTTATGGCTGGTTTGTGTCTACAGTCATCTTCCAAAGTCTACAGCACCAAAAACTTTTAACAAGATTTGTTTTAGGATTGAATCATCATCATTTCTGGCCTAATTATAAAAAATAAAAAAATAAAAAAATGGAGTAGTCTGTGGTGACAGCTTATAAACACAAATGTTCCCTTCAAGCAACTATAGGTAAGGACAGAGGGAAAAAAAAAAAGTAATCTTAACATCTCATATTGATTGCTGGGTCAATGCTGTTCTTGAAACTGTAAAATATGAATGAGCAGCCTTTGAACAGAGTAAGATACTAGATACCTTTGATCAAATCTGGAATGCATTTCTGCACTGCAACTCACTAAAAAGAACAAATAGAGGATAACCCTCAGATGAACAACCTTGTATCCACAAGGCCTTCCTCTTTGTAGCTCAAAAACGAAATATATATTGACCAAATGACAGGTTTCAGAAGATAGGGTTTGTTTGTGAAACATTCAAGAAACTAAACAGTAGAAAAGGACAATGTTTGTTTGGATCATTCCAAAGGGACTGATTCATGATTAACAAGGTTAAATTAAGCAGAGAAATTTGTAGACTAGACATATATTTCATTATGGGGAGATATGTCCCACTTATGAAAGATTCTGTAAGAGAAAACAGAAGAAATCACATTGTTTTCACAAAACTGGATGTGGTAGGATGCTGATGAATACAATAGGCTTATAGGGTACTGTAGATAGAGGAAATCCCTGGAGAAAATGGAATTTTTGGTATTAGGTAATAACATTAAAAATAAACAAATAAACAGAGAAAACAAAACAGAAATTATAGATGTAGTGCCCCAGAGAAATTTTTGTCTTATGACTCCATGTGTCCTTTTAGCTTTTTGACTACTCAGATTTACTACTGTATGTTTAACTTTTCTCATTTTGTGACATCACGAAGACAGAATGGAATACATCCAGCTGAGCTCTGACATAGCAGAAATGGAATTACTGCTTTAACCAGTTCATGAAGAAGCATGGATGCATAAAGCTTGTGAAATACAGCCTGTACTCTGCATTTCCCAAATATTTTTTTTTCAAGTTGATTTCCTCAAAAGTACTTGTAAGTGTTTGAGAGGGTTTTTTTTTTTTTTTTTTTTTTTTTTTTTAGGTTGGGGTTGTTGTTGCTTGGGTTTTTTTTTGCTTTTGTTTTTATCCAGTTTTGTTTTTATCCTTTTATCCAGATCTTTTTTCTGGTCTTTTGCTTAACTTCTCTACTTCCCCCGGGGCTCTGCAGTCAACAACACCAGTTTTCCCTGAAAAGAAGGAGTGGAAAGGAAGAGAGAGCTGGCATTGACTCCTCCATGTAATGAGTTTCTACTGGAAGTAACATGCTGCTGATGTCAGTGTTTTCTTGATGCCAGTCTTTGATTTTCTTGGATCCACTTGGCACAAACGTATTTGTGTACATTTTCTCACACACGGTCTACTTTCTATTCATTTGTATCCTGCTAATAATTGAATGTTGTACAGTAATCTTCCCCAGCCTGTTAGTACAAAGAGACATCATATGTTACTCAGTCACTGTAGGGATTGCTGGGACTTTTATTGCTTCTGGTACTCTCAAACCTATACTTAAACAGCCTGGGTAGTAGCCATTTGACCAAAACACAGAGTGCATCAGAGTTTGAGCAAGATGAATGTCAGCACAAGACTAGGCTAGGCCTGAGATCCTGCACTGTGAGGTCCTTACAGCATCTGTGGCCTTTTCCTAGAGTAAAAGTAGCATGCAATATTTCCCTCAATAGCTTCCCTTCAGCACTAAATCTGTATACTTTAATATAAGCACTTAATCTTAACCACAAACAAGTAGAGTATGAATTTCTCTGAGACATCAGAATTTATATGTATTTCATGCAATTAGCAATGACAGCATTCCAGAAAGGTTAGGAAAAGTGAAGAACATGACATCATTAGGATGGACATGTTGCTGCTAGACTTCAAAAGGATTTAAGTCTAGTAGAGTTTTCTGTCTGCTGTTTGCATTACAAAGTCTGTTTGGGGAAAGTCCACACAAGCTCAGAAAGTTATTTTTAGTCTACTTCTTAGGCTCCTTTGAGACACCTAAAAGTTGTGAGCAGGGGTAGCTTCTCTCGTTTCAGAAATGGAGATCAGTTTAATCCCTTTAAAATGTGCATGAGTCCACTTTAACACATATTGCCATTTGAAGCTTCAGAAAATGTGACGGTCAGAATTAACTTTCATTACATCTTTCTCTTCGGATTGTAAAATTCAGCAAGAGAATTATAAAGAAATATTTGCTGTTTTTTTGGGTGGTTGGTCAGTTGTTTTGGTTTTGTTGGGGTTTTTTGTTGTTTGGTTTTTGGTTTGTTTTTTGGTGGGTGTTTTTGTCTTTGGTTTTGTTTGTTTGATTTTTGGTGTTTTGGTTTGGGGCGGGGGGTTTTTTTTGGTGGTTTTTTTGTGTGTGTGTTTTTTTAGTTTTGTTTGGTTTTGGGTTTTTTGTGGAGGTTTATATATCCCTTCTAAAGCCAAATTTGTATAACCTCTTAATTTAGGGGGTCAGGCAATAGTGTTTCTCTGAGTCAGTTTGTCTGTTTCAGTTTTTCCTCAGAGGAGACTCCTAGGATGTTAAATCTGGCACCAGGAATAACTTTAAGCAATATCTCACATCCTGTGATTACTTTGAAAGATCATTAATTTAAAAGGAAGATTTTAATGAAGAGGTTTGGGTTTTGTTTGTTTGCTTGTTTGTTGGTTTGTTGTGTTTGGGGTTTTTTTAATGGTACTGGATTAAGAAAGGAGTTTTAGCTGCCTATTACATTGAAGAGAAATACAACCTTCAGAAGAGCTCTGAACAGCACTTCTTTTGCATCTCTGTGCACAAAATAATTTGCATTCTCCTCTTGGCAAGGCAAGGAACCAGACTGATAGGAAAATAGGTTTTCTGGCTGATTGTTAAAGATGTTTCTTTGCTTTGTGCAGAAGAGCATGAAGATGTCACAGGGTAAGTAATGTAACAATACAAGGGAAGGAAAGGGCAATTTCAAAGTGCTCAAGAACCTGGATTTGGAGCTCACATGGGATCACTCCCAGCAGATATTCATGCTACATTTTAGTTTCCTTAAAACATTTTTATCATTGAAAGGGGAAGCCAGCAGACAGCAACCAACAATATAGTCAGGCCTAAATTACACACCAGTCCTCATATTTGTTTTTCAAACATAGAGTGTTTTTTCTTAGCTGAAAACAGTGGTGGTTTCTTGTGATTTGGTAGCTACTTGTCTCATAGAATAGTACATTAGTATCTCAGGACACAGATCAGGTGTTTAGTCTGAGCTAGACAACTGGGCTCCTTCTATAGCTGGCTGTGGGGGGGACTGATGCCTCTGGAGGGAAATTAAGCTCATTTTTATGATGGGTATTTAAGAGGGAGATCTACAGAAAGTGATCCATCTTAGCCATATGTCTCCATTAACTGTGGACAGTCTAAGGGAATAGCTTAAATTGGACACTTAACTTCTAGACAGCTAAAAGTAGAGGTGAGTCCCACCTCTTGTCACTAAACATTATAAGCCCTCAACAATCCCAAAAATTATGTACAACTGAAGGATTTGTGGGCGACTATATTGTAGCATTTTTCACTCCAATCTTTGTACACTGAGGACTCACTCTGCTGAACCCACCAGAACTTTTCAATTCATTCATCAATTCCGAATTTGCATCTCTTACTAAGCTGTAGATAAGGGGTATTCTAGTCAGACCCCAGTGCCAGAAATAAATTTTGCCTCACCAGTTCCAGCTTTTTTTTCAGGTGTTGTTGGTATTTTTTTCTCACCTCTTAGTCAATATCAATATTAAAAAGCCTTTACTCACAGTATTCAGGGAAGAAACATTCAGTATGACTGCAGAATTCAGGTTCCCTATTCCATGAAGAGGGACATAAGAAAATACTTGGAAAATAATGCAGGTAAAAGAGTGCTGGAACCACTTAGAGTGCAAAATTCTAAATTATTTTTCTTGGCATGTCTAACTGAAATCTTAGCCAACAGAGAACATGTACTGATAAAGTCAATGACAAAGCTTGAAAAGGAAACAACTGAAAACACAGAAACCATTACTGCCCAACTGTCTTTGTTTAAGCTGCCATTTACTTATGAGCATTTATATCTTATTATTTCTGCCAAATTTGTATTTTACTGTAGCCGGAAAAAAAAGACAACAAATCTCTGTTCTTGAATTTGAGACAGCTGGGCTCTAGTGAAGGTGACTCTTGAGTTCCCAAGGAAGTAAGAATCAGTGTTCACATAGAAAATGCTTTCATTGTTAGACTGTTAGGAGTCCTGCATTCATTTCCTGAAGGGAGAAGGGAAATAAGCTTTGTATAATTACTTAGGGATGTGGATCTATGATTGTGCTGCAATGCTGAATTGGAAATTAATTTCTTGCCATGCAAATCAATTTGTTCATTGGAATGGTCTCCAAATTTTTACTAGACTCAAAGCCATTTGAGGCTTAGATTTCCTCAAGGAGTTCCTAAGCAACCATTCTGCTGAATGTACTGAGGATGTTGCATTCATAAAATTGTACAATAATTTAGACTGAAAATGACCCCTGGAGGTCCTTTATTGTGACACTGACTCAGAGGTGTTGCGGGGAGTCAACTTCAAAGTTAGAGCTTAGGCAGGTTTTGAATATAAATTCATATTTTTTCCCCCCATTTTTACTGCAAGGGCACTGCAGGAAAACATCCCAAAACATTTGCTAAATATAAGTTAAACTACTTCTACTGCTCTCCACTATCTACCAATCCAGTCATCTTATCATAGAGGTGTTCTAGACCATTAGACACAACTTTGTCATTGTAAATGCAGGCTGGTCAGTTCACATTCTTATAATTTCTATACCTAGACAAGACTCATGGAAAATTTACTTCATAGTCTGCGTACTGTCACACAAAAATCTTGTTATGGTCAAAATGAATAACACCTAGTAAGTGCTGCTAAGAATTTATAATTAATTTAAGTCAAGTCCAGTGTTACCAAAAAATAGCAGTTGATATTATTCCAATGAGATTAACTGAAATATTTCTATTTCATAATGTGATTAAGACTGACTCAAACAAACTTCACATTTTCTAACCAATTCCTTAGTTTAGCCTCAGATATTCTTGTAAAATCAACCAGTTTAATTTTCTGGATAACAGGAGTTTGTGGGGTTGCCAATTAGTGAAGGTCTTTAATAAAACAGTAAACCAGGAAGTGATGACTTTGGTTTCAACCCTTTTCATTTTGGGTTTTCCTATGGATGCTTTTGTAAGTTTCCTTCTTGCTTTTTTTTTACTGATTTCTATCAAATTTAAATCACCCTAAATTGACTGTTATTCATTAATTGAAGTTATTCATTAAGTGTTCTCAGCCCAATTAACATAATGGATTAATGTTTGTTACTTAGTGATTTCAGAGATTGTCAGAACTTCACCCTGTAAAGTATTATAAGAGCTAAACTGAAACAATTTAGGCAATAGCCGCTTACCAGAAGACCAACAGGCAAATCATGCTGAGATCATGTCAAGTCAATACTATCCTGAAATAATTCTAAGACCCTGCATGATCAGGTCGGCACAAAGGCCTTCTAATAGTCGCGGCAGAAACTGTGTATACTGGGCTATTCCAAGGAACACAACTGGGCTGGCAGGTTTTAGGTCTTGAAATTTTTAAAGATAAATATGCCAGTCTTTACATATGCTGAAGATAATCTTAATTATCTTCAGCATTTTTTTTTTCTTTCTATATAGACAATACAAGAATTTGACTAGCCCATGTTTCTATGTTAGATCTTGGAACTATTGAATCATCTTTTCCTACTTGTTTTATGTATCAAATGCATGCAATCTGAAGGAACAGGATTGGAAATAAGGGGTAGAGAGAGAAATATTGCTTCCTTTGTTTTGCCATCAGGGCCTTTAAATCTCAATGTCTAAGGGATTTTTTCTAATTGTGTAGAAAATCCGACAGAGCCAATAAATAAACTGAAGTTTCCTGAGTGCAACATTGGTAGCTTAATTACAAAACTATTTTTATCTGAGTTTCTCAAAACTGATGAAAAACAAATCTAAAAAAGTCAATTTTTTTGGAGGTTTGGATCTGTCATAAATTGTTATCCCCTATTCAGGCACATTATAAGGATATTTTTGTCCTTCTTAATTACTGCTGTTTATTTAATTCAGCCTGCATTCTTTTTCTATTCCATTTTGTTGTTGTTGTCACACAGACATACAATGTATCAGTTCCTTCATTCTAAGTTCCTCATGTCTTGGGTTTCAGAAGTTTCCCCATTAGAAAGTTGTTACGTGGTTAGAAAGATTATCTGAGGTTTATAACATTATGCCATCAATGCAATGAATGTAAGCACCACTAAGCAGCTTGTTGAAATCAAAAGTAGACTAAAACCAAACCTACTGAGAAGAGTGTGAAGGGTAGTTCAGCAGAATATAATACTAAAAGGAAAATATGTTTTTGCCATTTCACCTAACACAATGCTAAGTCTGAGATTCTTCTAGGAAACAGCTATAGATATGTAACTTCAGTTTTGATATTGTTATCTGATGTTAAATGCATTAAACCCATCCTTATTAAAATCAACCAATTGTCCTGACTAATTCTATGTCAAACCTGAAACAGATCATTTATTCTAAGCTTGCTTTGGTTAAATAAGCACAGGAAAAACTGCCTTACTCTTCATTCATTTATGTCATGCATATTTTCAGAAACTTAACTGAAATAAGTGGATGTAGGTTCAAACTTAAGATGTTTTTAGAATTTGATATACAACTTTTTATATGACAATATTGTGCAGAAATTCTCATGAGCATATGATTTGTTATTAGTATGACAGCTCATTAGGGCTGTCTCAAAAACAGTATTTCCATTTTATGGGGAAAAAAAAGAGATTGCTCAGAAATTAGTTTTTGTTCTGATTCAGAATCGAAATTTCATCTCTTTAATTTCTTAGAGTCTAGGCAGAAAAAATCCAACAACATTGAGATCAATGACCTATAACTGTTTTCCTATCTCTCTTGCGCATATGTGACATCTCAGCTATTATCTAGGTCAGCATGATTCTCTGATACCTGAATTTAATACTTCACTCAGGAAAACATCAGCATTTTTGTCAAAATCAGTATTTTCACAAAGAAAAAGCCCAGTTTTGATAAATATGCATGGATATTTCCTAAATTTTTGTCTAGCTATTTAGCTCAATCTGCAGAGATCTGTAATAGGCAAGGCTGTATATTTTAACTGGATGAATCCTAGCAGGATGCATTTATTCCTACACTGAACTTAGGATATCTAACTGTCTATCTGTGTAGTTTCTTTGATGAAGACAGATCACAAAAGGCTAATTTGTGTCAGTCACAGCAGACTCTGAAGCCATGTTCAAAAAGGGTACACAGGGCTTATGGTCCTGGAAAGGTTTTTGCTCATATTTAATGGTGCGTGAAAACTCTGGTGTTTTCATGCACAAGACAAGAGAATAGTTTTAGATGAGGTATTAGGAAGAAGTTCTTCACTATGAGGATGATGAGTCACTGGCACAGGCTGCCCAGAGAAGCTGTGGCTGCCTTGTCTCTGGAAGTGTCCACGGCCATGTTGGACAGCATTTGGAGCAACCTGGGCTAGTGGGAGGTGTTCTTGCCCATGGCAAAGGGGTTGTAACTAGATGGTATTTAAGGTCTCTTACAACCCAAACCATTCCATGATTCTATAAAACTATGAAGACAACTAGGGATATCTTCAGATTTCTCTTAAAATCTGGTTGACAATTCTTACTTTCCAATCAAGACAAAAGAATCACTGAAGGGAATATATTTTGCTGTTTCCTGACCACTCCAAAAAAGAAAACCAAAACATACCAATGATCACCTGTACTAGAAATAATTCACATACTTGTGAATAGGTTTGGTTTGGTTTGATTAAAAGTGTCAAGTGGGATCAGTTTTCCAGGCTGCTCACAATATTCATAATGCTATTTAAGCTACAGAAAACTACATCAATTCTTCTTTAAAAAAAAAAACAAAAACAAACTAAACCAAAACCAAAACAAAAAAAAAACACAAAACAAAACAAAAAACCAAAAGAAACCTAAATAAAAAAAATAGACAAAAACCCAAAAACAAAACAAAACCAAACAAAAAAATCCCCCCACCCCAAAAAATCTGAAACCAAATTAAGGAATTCTGTATTTCTCTAATGAGACCTATTGTCTTCATCAGCATTCCTTGAGGCACTGTTCAAAAAAATCCCACAAAACTGAACAAGTTCTGTACAAATTAATACTTTGGTCTGTCATCAAGTATCTTGATTTAAATCTTTGTACTATTCTCCACTTTTCTTATTACTTTTAGCTGACTTTATGCTCTGTGTATAGTTAAATGGTAATGTCAAATGCAATGCTGAGGTATTTTGTCTGCACATTAAATTAGAAATAAGTATATGCTAATATTAACCTAGGCATTCAAGTTTATCACACACTGAACAAGGGTCTTTTTTTGTTTGTTTGTTTGTTTTCAAGGAATTACTATGAAATAAATTCCAAATCAAGATATCTTCTTTTGAATCCTCATTTGCTGACTGGCTTATTATCTGAGTCATTAAAAAAAATATTAATTCATTGTTTCTTCTTAAAAGAATAACAAATAACGACAACCCAATTCACTGTAACTCATACAGTCCTCTGAAAAAGTAGAGAAAGCTGCATCTCCTAAAAGGTTGTATGTTTTGAGCATTTTGAAAAGCCACTGTCTTCACAATGCAGTCATAAAGAATCATTAATGCAAATTCTATAAATGGTTTGTTCTTTTCATCACTATTGTTGTACCAGTTTTGTAGAAGGAGAAACCAAGGCAGAGGTAAACAAAGTGAAATTAGGTAAAATATGGTGAGTCACAGGCAGAGCTATCCCACAGTTATAAGCCTTTTAACTTCAATAATTCTGACTCATGTTTTCTCCTTTCTTCTTGCAACTTTGATCTACAGATCGTGCAACAAATTAAGAAAGAATAACTGAGACATGGAACCAGACAATGCATTTTTATTCAAACTTCTTTTACCATCTCTTTTTCCCCCCTTGAGGAGAACAATACCCACAAATTTTAAGATTACTCTGAAGAAGAAAATGAAACAACTGAATTCAAACATTGGCAAATATCCATTTGGCACTTCAATAGATCTAATATTACTACCTGAGCAAAAAGAACCTCAGGGATTCCATTCTGCTTTCACTTATTTCAGTAAATCTAGAGTAACTTCACTGCAAATGCTGTAGTCAATAGTTATTTCTGATTTACACTTATGAAGCTGAGAGAAAATGGGGCTTTAATTGATCAGCAAAACCTGTCTCAGTGTAGATTTTTCTCCAGCAGTCATCTTACTGTAGTAATTTCAAGAAAAATAAATAATAAGATTCAAACATCACAGTAAGCAGTTAAGGAAATTATATATCAAATAAGCTCCAAAAAGCCTGGAGAATTGCAAACAGAAGTTTTGCCTTAAAGGTCTCATTCCTTATGTAGATTTAAATAATTCAATTGTTGAATAAATCTTCTATATTCTATTTATTCAAGCATTTTCAACTTTCATTTCCCAGCAGCCATGCCAAAAGTCATAAGAAAAAAAGGATCTTTTTTGATCATTGACAACAGTGATGTGAAAATAAGTTGCATACCCAAGTTTCTGCATATTGCATAGTAGAGGTATAGATAATAGTATTCTGCCTACAACTATCCTCAGCAAGAGTGGGACTGGGGAAAAAAATAGTTTCTTCCCTAGGCTTAAATAATTCATTGGTTGAATCACTGAATACATCTCAGGTTTTGTCATGCATTCACAGATTTCCTGTGATACTTTTGCTGACAATAAAATTTAAAACAAAACAAAACAAAAACATACCTAGCTTTCTCTTAAAGAGGAAAAAATCTGATAAGAAATCCTTTGTAGTTTCAGAAAACTTATATTATATTGAAGATGATCGCTATGTTCATAGTAGTAACTTTTATGGTAGTTGAAATAGGTTTTTATTATGTATTTTAAACAATTTTTCAGTCTTTTATCTGGAGTTCTTCGATCAAGTATGAGCTACAGGGAATTCAGAAAAGCTTTTTTCACTTCCTATGTTCTCCTTCTGAAATCAAAGTGGTGGGGTTATTATGTTGTCAAATGCCATTGTGTGACAAAAGAAAGCACAATACTGACAAGTGTGGAATTGACCCTTTAAGGTTGTGTACAGTTGCCTCTATGGTTTCAGTGGGGAAACATAGCAAAACAAGTTTGTTGTGTTTGCACTTTCTACGGCAATAATTGCCTTGATAATTGTATGCAAAGATTTGCCATACCACTGCCATAGAATCTGAACATTTAGATCTCTTTCTAGGATTATGTATAGGTAAATGAAGAATCACAGAATGTCTCAGGTCGGAAGGTCCAACATTCCTGCTCAAGTAGTGTCATCCTGGAGCACATGGCACAGGATTGTGTTCAGATGATTCTGGAATATCTCCAGTGAGATATTGTTATTGTGTAAGGCCTACCTTTCACCTGATTTTCTTAATCAGGTGTCTTGCCTTACTGTCAGGCAGACAACTTTGCATTGAAGGGAGATGTGGACATTAGTGGGAAAGAGGTGAGGAATGGCAAGTGAACATCCTGCATCCCAGTATGCTGTCAGGATGTTGCTGAAAACCTAAGGATAAAAAATCTGGTGTCTTGAGTGGGCATTGGGTTGTACAGTACAGGCATATCTAAGAATGTCAAAGTAATAAAGTCTTTTGTCAAATATCTTTCTGGCAGCTCCTCAGCTGATTTAGAGTCAGACCAGAGTTAGGAATGGGTCTATTTGTTCATTGCTGCTCTCTTAACTGTCACAGATCCAACATAACATTGGGCATGGTGTGAAGGTTGTGTCTCTACAACAGCCTCATTTGTTCATGTCTTAGCTCTCTGAAGTTTTTTTCTCATTCCAGTATTCATTAAGGATTTTTATGCTGTCAAAAATGCTGTTTTCAAACTGAAATAATAAAAAAGTACATTTAAAAAAGAAACTTGTGAAATACAAATGAAAATACAAAAAACCTCCCCAAAAAACAACAAAAACCACAAAAACACCAAACCAAAACAAAAAAACACAAAACCCAACCAACTACAAAAAAAAACCCCAAAATAACAAACCAAACCAACCAACCAAAACAAAAAAACAAAACAAAAACCCCAAAGAGATGTTTTTGGTTTATCAGGACTTAAGACTTTTCTGTTTCGTTAAGTAAAATATTTGTTGTTTTTCCTAAGTAACTTTCTGAATGATAGATTTTTCTCATGAAACACTGTTGTTAACATTCACTTGGATCAAAAAATAAGCTTTGATAGTGTCTGAAATTATTTGATTTTCCTCATAACTCTACACTATAGTTCATCATCACAGTGAATATTGGACCGTATATTCCTGGCTAACTAAGATAAAAGTCTGTAGATGAAAACAATATTTCTTCAAGTAAAAACAGCTGGGAAAAAAAATATCCAAACAGCCTGATATTGAAGAGGAGCTGTATGAATTGCATGTAACCTAAAAAGACTTCAGAGTTCATTTGGACATTGTATGGAAAAATTAAGTAATGAGGACTTTTAT
>VWZF01005700.1:81282-93031 GCA_013396755.1 Sclerurus mexicanus | reverse complement strand
GTGAAGCCTAGCCATGATGATTAGAAGGTTGAATGATCAGTTTGCCATTCCCTCCAATCCTGCCCTTTTTGTGACTTTTAGCCTACATTTAGGTATCTCTGCCTAGTCTTTTCAAGTGAAAGAACACTTTATTGTAGGATAATCCTCAGTTTCTTATGATTTTTTGAGGTGATAAGATAGTTATCTTCCCTAGTGTATATTGCTGCATATGTCAGAAAGTAGCCATCAGGCTTCCATTTACAAGGTCCAGAGCTGACTGTTAATTGCAAAGATGAAAGCCATGGAGTGGAGAAGCCTGTGCAAGACATGCAAGGATTTAAACATTTATGTTGGTAGATGCATGCTGGCCACAAGTGGAAGTACTGGTAGACTTTGAGAAGTTTGGATTTTGTACAAAGCCTCAATTTTGCTAATATAAGACTAAGGCAAAAATAATTTCCAATTTTTGCAACAGAACATTCTTCTTAGCATTTTATATTAAATTAGATACTTCCACATTGAGATATGTCCTTATATATATAAACAGTCAGCTCTATCCTGTGGCTATGTGTGGGACTGCTATAGATGGAAAACCAGCAGAACCAGCTACCTACCTCGTTATACCCTTTGTATTCCAACAAAAAGTTTAATTGTGATAGAGGAAAAAAGGTGTCAGAAATACGTGTTCAGGAAGTGCCGCCCCTTCTTGAGAGCCAGTATAGTCAGTTGCAGCTCAGACGAGCCATAACTTAATACCAAACAGGTCTCCAGAAAGTGTTTTCCTCAAAATCAGGATTAATATAACCCAAAATATTGACTAATGAAAGCCATTTTTGCTGTTCTTTGTGACCGTGGTAGTAATTATGCTATGCTGAATTCAATCAAATCAAGAGATTTTGAAACGTGCAAAATGGTCTGCTGTTCTTAAGCATTCCTATCCCAGTTCATTGAGCCTTTTGGAAGATTTTTCCAAAGCCTTCCACTGATGAAAATTCCAGACCTTTTATTAGAATTCCACGCTTATATTAGAATGTTTGTATAATATCTCACTTTTTTCTTTTACTTCTTTTAATCTTGTCTTCTTTGAATCTTGTCAGCAAACTTGGAGACCAATACATCTACTCTTTTGCAATGTCTTCTTTCAAATATCACTTATAACTGAAAACAATTTTTTCTAGAATTTTTGTATGTGTTTCGTTTTCTTGACACCATCAGAATTCTTTTGCCAATCCTGCATATAACTCTCCTGTTTATAAACTTCAGCTTGCTTTTTTTTGGGTGTTATTTTATTTATTTTTTTTTTGGCAAGAGGATAACAACACTGATTCAGGTTTAGCTGTTCATTTTATAAGTACCTAGAAATAATACACCTTGCTGAATGATCTTTTCCTGTATTTTTTCCTGGGAACTAAGTTACAGACCACTGAATCTAAAATTCTTGTTTTCTTGCTAAACTATAATATTAGATTTTTTCTCTTTTTTGCCTCCTGATTCATCTAGATTTTATTGCTTGATGCAGTCTTCATCTTCTGGATTTTCCCAGCCTTCCCAGACATTCAGAAGAGAGAATCAAAATGGTCCTACTTAGCCTTCAAATACAGTGATCTGGGATAGCATTCTTCATGTTATCCCTTTTTCTCCAGATTGAAACATATTTTGACTTCACATAAGATTAAATATACCTAGACTGTTTATCTTATAAAGTCTTGAAAGCCGTCACTGAAGATCCTACTATTTTCCCATTTGACCAGTCCCAGTACTTACCTATAATTCTGGAAGGAAATTTTTCCTAATGTGCTATTCAAACTTCTATTTTTTAAATAAAGAGTTTGCTTCTTTGCCTGATCTTTCATTGTCATGGGGGATAATTGAATTCTTTATTTCACTTTTCTTTGTGTTTGAACTTTATTGTATTCCCTAAATTAGGAAAACCTGAATCTTTGTTTTTTGTTCCATACTTCAAGCCTCTTAATTGTTGCTGGTCTTTTTTATGGTCTTTTTAGCTGGTCTAATAGATGGTGCCCAAAACTGGGTGGAGCACTTCAGCTGAAATTATCCATTGCTGTTTGCAAGTGGTACAAAAGGATAAAAAAAAAAATCTGTATTATGCACTATAATTTTTTTATTACTTTGTAGATTGACAGTTCTTTGAAACCAGACTGTATACTTGTATATGTTTGAAAAATGCATTACAAAGTTTTCCCTCAGCCCTGTTTTACTTATCTGTGTTAGGAGTTCATTTCACTGACAAAGTGCAATTCCATGAAAAAATTGTGCAACTTCAAGGAAGACAAAAACTCTTCATTAAGTGTGCTCAGTTTAAAAGAATGAAAAATTAAAAAGCAAGCAACAGTGATCTCAAAACCCTAATTGTAAGCTCTGCAAAGACAACTTGGTTAAATCAAATTTGTTCTTCTCTGATATACTCACATAATGGCCAGCTGCCTTATGGCTTTTCAGAGTTTAATTTGCTGCACGTAACATGAAGGGAAATTCTTTCTGTGGACAATTTGACTTCCTCATGACACAAGCAGAACATTATTCCTCTACTTGAAATAAGCACAAGTGCTTTTCAGTTCACAGTCTGGATTACAAGCCACATTGTCACAGGAAGGGTTCCCAGAGTTGAATTAAAAGATGAGTGCATAAGATGGAGGCAAGCACAAAGCAATATCACATACTCAGGTAGCAGAGGTCAGCTGCTCATTCCAAGGATCTTCCTACAACCAACAGCAGTGTGCTTTTATAGACAATCATCTGCTTTGCCCTGCCTAAATCTAGCCCTCTTTCAAATGAAGTTTATGGGAACTCTGCTTAGAGCTTTCCCACGAGCTCCATGCCAAAGCTTAGGTATTTGTGTGATGCTCCAGACCCATCTAACCTGGTCTAAGCCATGAGTCTGTCTTGATAACTCCTCTTACAGAAGTGTAATTTGTAGGACTGTCTCTACAGCTGAAAAAAAAAAGAGGTAATTTTATGTGTTATTGTTTAATCAATAGTTGGAAGTCTCCTAATTCTTGATTTGTGATCCTTTTCTCCTTCTCTCTCTTTATGTGAAGATGAGAGATTTGTGTTCCAAGATAAGGTGTCTGGCACATAATTTACCAAAAGTTAATTAGCAGGACTGTGTTTGATTTAACACATGAAGCTGACACTGACACAGAGGCAATGCTGGAGCTCAGAGAGTATGCTCAGCAGGCCTGGCCAGCTGTGTCAGATGTTAAGTGTGAGGTCCCTCAAGTGGGAGAACTTAATTTTTAACTTCAGCAGCACTAACAAATAATAAACAAGAGACACAGGCTTGTAAGGGGAATTTAGTCCCTTTGACCCCTGGGCCTCACTAAGCACAAATTTCAGGTAAGAGAGATGCTGTCCTTGGGGACTGTGTTTCACAGATATGTTGGGAGTACGTAGCAAGGGAATTAAGGAGGTCATGGTGCTACAGCCTAGATACTCATTCTACCTAAGTTTTAACAAAAGGCCTTCAACAAATTGAAGCTACAAGTAATAAGGTTTGTTTATAGAGACGTTGTAAGGGAAGTGGAAACCTGTAGCACAGGCACCCTGGTCATTTGAAAGGTGTTCTGCTGGCAGTTGTTCCGGCCTAACAAGGACCTGTGAACTGAGAGGACATGAGAGACTGTAGTCACTTCTCTTCCTTATGTTGTACTGAGCTATTTTCTCTAGCATGGTGGCCTATCTCCCACCAACACCACTGATGCACGTGAGAGGCTTTAGATTTTGTGCCCTCTGGTAGGACTTGGTTTGCCTCTGCAAAACTGTGATGTCTGAAATCTGAAATCCAGCTGTGGTCAGTATTAGACACTTACAATGTTTTGAGCACAGATGAAGAGATAAGCATCTGCCTGCAAAAATTAAAATCTGCTCTTTGCTCTTGTAAAATTGACTGTGGATACTCAGAAAGAAGTTGCTGTTTATGCTTCAGGCAACACACAAATGATTAAGTATTCCTGATGATTATAGTTTTGCTGGATGTGTGAATGACACTATTTTACAAATAAGTATCTTTTATGATTGTTTTAATATTATTATGCATATGTGAAATATAGGTAACATAATAGGTAGTTTTTATTTTTTAATGAGAGTGCAATATCAGAACAGACCAGTAGTCTGCTTAGCTTAGTATCCTCATCCTTGGAGTGGTCAGTAGCAGATGGTTAGAGAAAACTGTGGGAAACCATAAAAGCTGTAAATTATTCTTCCTCTTGATTGTCTCAGGCTCTAGCAATCAAAATTTTAAAAAACTCCTGGAGGTTGCACCTGTTCTGTTATATTTATGTACTCCTTAATGCCTGAAATCAATTTACATATTTTTCTAATCTAGAATTTGTCAGCACTGTTATGAGCAGTGACATCTCATGGCAATGAAAATAATTAATAATAATAATAATAATATATATTTGAAAAATATTCAAAAATCTCCTTTTGTTTTAAACTCACAATTCTCTAATTTCATAGTGAAAAAGTGCTTTTCATAGTTAATTTGCAGTGACATATGCAGTTTGACAGCTAGACCATAAGAACTCAGTCATCTCTTTTCCTATGAAGAGCTCCTGCCTACTTACCTCACATTGAAGTTGCTCATAAGTTCTCCAGTACACATCACTTGCTACCCACTCAAAACCTTGCTTTTCTCCTAAAAATATTAAAAAAAAAAATCAGTTTTTGCCTCAGGGAAAGTCGTGAGTATGATCTAACTAGAGATAAAACCTCTACGGAACAGGAAAATTGCCATTATAAGAAGCTCACTGGGTTGAAAGCCTGCTAGGCTTATAGCTGGACCTTGGCAAGTTTTTATCTTGCTGTCAGGGTATTTTTTGTTCAAAGGTAGAAGCAATGAATAATTTGTACTGGTTAAGGGCAAAGGAGAAAATGCATGCACCCTCATCACCCAGTATCAGAAGCCATCACACATAAGCTTAAGCTTGATCTAAGTTGAATTTTGAAGATTTCATGTAATCATATGTGAGTAGTCCTTGAAGTCTAATAATGAGATAACACTTGGTCACTCACCATGCAAATTTTACTGACCAAGGGCAATGTGGAACAATATGAGTAGGAAGTAAGTGCAGGACCTGTCACTGTCACACTGATGAGTCTGAAATCTCCTGACAAATCAGTTTGTTAGAATCATTATCTAAGCAAACTTCAAAGAATGAGTGTATACTACTTTTTAAAACAAACATTAGAGATATACTATAGGACGTTAATGATCCAGATTTCCATTGGGTTAAAATTACCTTTTTTTTATAAAAAGAGATGGCTATATTTCCCAACTGATCTTTTGAGCCTTGAACCAGAATATTTGTCTGGCTGGGAGCCTCATCACCTTTTCTGTGGAAGAAGAGAGCCAAGGGGATGGAGAGCTCCAGGAATAGTAGGACATGATAACAATTCTATCACTGCATTACGTGCAAGTGAGTCATGCAACAATATCAGCCTGAGCAGTTTTACTACTTTACTTTATGCCACAGCTGAAGATGTAGACTACCTGACAGCTCCTTCTTGGCTACAACTTCTCTGGGACGCTTGGCCCAGTTTACAATGGTTGACTGTATCAGCTTCAGGAAGAGCTACTTGTAGATAAGCTGTTATCAGACAGCTGAGTGCACCTACATCAATGAGGTGAAAGTGACTAGTTCTGCAAAAGGAATAATCCGAATAACCTTTATGTAGCCCTACAATGCAGGGCACTGGTGCAGGCTAAGTTTGATGCTGGTGGTCAAACCCATGATTTTGAAAAAACATATATAAGAATTTTTGAAATGACAGATATCTATGTGGTTATCTGTTCATATGTGAAGGCACAACTAGTTGAAAAATAAGAAGTAATCTCTGTTAAATGCCAGACTTTTTTTTCTTAGAGAATAAATTTCTTTAATCCTACATAAATATCCTCACCTATCTATAAAATGTTTTATAAGTGTGCTTGTGCATGTGTAGCTGGAAGTGTAGAACAGATTGATGCATCTTTAATGCACTGGGAAAGGGCATTTTCTGAGGCATAGGACACTAGTTTACATGTTATTTTCACATAGAATTTATATTTGTAGCTCAGCTGCTGGCAACTGCAAATCATAATAATGAGTTTTTTTCTGATGACAGGTAATAGCATAATTCTATTTTGTATCATCTTGGCATTGTTCTAAATTTAGTCAAAATTGTTTCCACTGTTTAGTGGCATCTAAAGTTCAGTTAGCTATTGAATTTCACTACCATATTTTGCAAATTGCTGTTGTTTTTTATTTGAATAATAAGTCATTCAGGATATATAACTACTTACTATTATAAAAAGGTCCATTTCTGACATCTAATTCCATTTTATCAGCCAAACCAGTGAACTGATGGCCCTGGTCAGCACAATAGGATGATAAAACCCAGCTTTGAAGTATATAATCCTCTTATTAGTTATATAAGACAGGCTGGCAGGAAATTTCCCAAATGAGGTCTTAGACTGTGTTGTTTTCCAGTCATTCCAAACCATACTAGGATCTCAGTAATGCTATTTCTAATGTACTTTTGGGTGGAAAGGAATCATTGTAATTTTTGGCATATTTTATTAATCAGAAATAATATCATAATTTTTGTTCCCTCTCATTTTTTTGATTGATTTTATATATTTTCTATTTACCACCAATTCTATCCATAGCCACTCTTTAATAATTCTATTCAAATACTCAAAGGCCTTAAAGAGTTAGGTTTTTTCTTCTTCTGAGCACTGTTTTAATTGTGAAGAGAGACTGAGAAAACATTAGGAACACACCCACCAGCATCTTTGTTCCTTTCTTAATTTTTTTGAACTTGCATCAAAGCCGAAAGCTCTGTGGTAGTATACTGAGTGTGCTCCTGGTTAACAGAAAATTGCTGGATTTACTGGTTAGAGAGTTCCATTCTCTCATTTAGCTTTTTAAATCTGCAACATACTTTAATTCACAGAAGGGTCATGCTGATTTAGCTGATAATGGTTTCTATTAATTCCACATGCTGTACCAATTAAAATCTGGGCATGCAAATTAAAATGTTTATTCTGGATGAATGGGAGATAGGGGAGGTTATAAACGCCAAATGCTGTTTTGAAGCAGGTTCTATTTGAACAGAAAGAGCTTCTAAATATTATGCTCTTGGAGTCTGTGTGTATTGTGTCTCAGTCAATCCTTATCAAATGCTCCCAGGTTACAATAAACAAGTTTTTTATTTCCTTAGCTGCCAGCTTTGACAAGCTGATGCAGTCTGTCAGAGTCAGACTGGGATCTTTCCATCACACATTATATGACCAGTAAGGAAGATTCTCTGAGCCAAAATCTGTCCTCAGTTGCACTCATGAAATCCTGTTACCTCCGTAGCGTGTCCTCAGTGACACCAGAGCAAATCCCTCCTGTGTAAGGCAACTCTTCAGCTCTGTTGGAGACACGGGAATGGTGTAACAAAGGCATATGAAGAGGTAAATGGTACGTTTTCCCCTTTCAAGGTTTGTTTTATGTCTGCTTTCATAAAACATGCATTTTTATTGAGAAAGATAAAAACATAGACCCTTTATATTGTACATAGTAACTGATAAACAGTTCACAAGATTATAGAATATCCTGAGTTGGAGGAGTCTCATCAGGATCATTGAAGTCCTGCCCTTGGCCCTGCACCATGCAAACCCAAGAATCACATCATATGCCTGAGATCATTATCCAAACATTTCTTGAGCTCAAACAGGCTTGGTGCTCTTGTAAATAGTCTCTCTTCATCTGTCTCCATCTTCCAGGTACTGGAAGGCTGCAATTAGGTCACCATGAAGCCTTCTCCAAGCTGAACAATCCCAATTCTTTAGCCTGTCCTCTTAGGAGAAGTGTTCCATCCCTCTAATCAATGTGATGACCTCCTCTGGACTTGTTCCAACAAGTCAATGTCCTTTCTGTCCTGGGAACCCTAGACACTGCACTCCTGGTGGGGTCTAAACAGAGCAGAGTACAGGAGCAGAATCAACTTCCTCTACCTGCTGCCCACACTGCTTTGGGTGTAGCCTAGAACATGTTTGACTTTCTGGGCTGTGAGCGTACATTGCNACTTTCTGGGCTGTGAGTGTACATTGCCAGTTCATGTCCAGCCTCTCACCCATCAGCACTGCCAAGTCCTTCTCAGTAGATCTGCTCTTGATCTGTTCATCCCCCAGCCTGTGTTGGTACCGGGGTTTGTCCTGACCCAGGTACAGCACCTTGCACTTGGTCTTAATAAACCTTATGAAATTCCCACAGACCCACTTCTTGAACTTGTCCAGGTCCCTCTGGATGGCATCTTGTCCTTCAAGCATGTCATCTGCACCACCCAGCTTGTATAATCTGCAAACTTTCTGAGGGTGCACTCGATCTCATTGTGTATATTGTTGATGAAGATAATAAGTAACATTGGTCCCAATATTGGCCCCTGAAGGACACCACCTGTCACTGATGTCCATCGAGACTCTGAGCCATTGACCACTACCCTCTGGATATGACCACCCAAACACTTTCTTATCTGTCTAACAGTTCCACTCATTGAATCCATCTCTCTCCGTATCACATTATGAAAAATCTAAACATATATGTTTGATTTAAGAAAGACATAGGACTTGGTGGTGGGTAGGTTAGTCAAATTGACTTTTCAAAAGAGCTGTTGTTTCTATGAAATTTATTTGTTTGGAAGAACTGCAGCTGCAGGAGAAGAAGGAATTTTTCTTGAAGTAAAATAACCCTTCTTGTAAATCATGCAAATTAAAAAGAAGATTGCTTTAAAGAAAATCTAATTAGAGATTCTCTGGGGTCACAAAATGCCAGAAAATCCAGCAGACATAAAGAGTCTTCTATTGTGCACACCTAGGGTATCATAAAAACACTGCCATCACTTGCACTCAGCTAGTGACATTTGTAAATCATGTCTTTAATTGTTTGTATGTCAAAAATTACCTGATTTTTATCCCTATATCTATGCTAAGAAGTGTTACATGCCTGAAGTAAGCCATCATCAGACCTCTTCTTTCCTAATATAGTGGCAATATTGTAATCTTATAGTAATTTTAATAATTTTTGGTTTACTGTATCTAATACTTTTTGGTCACTGTTTGACAACTTCCTAAAAGCCATCATCTCAGTGTCATGTGTTTATAAATATTTTGAATTCTGCATTGACTACAGCTATACAGAACAAAACCTTTGAGCACTAGAAGTCTGACAGTTTAGCAAAATTTTTTAAAAAAAAATTTTGCTGTGAAAAATGGAGAAACATTTTAAAGAAAATGTTGAGACAACAAATAGGCATTAATTGTTCAGGAATGAACTTGGAGATTCAAAGGTTTGCAATTGCTAAAGTCTAGAATTTCTTCTAGTGAATTGACCAGCTGAACCTGAATTCAGACATCCTTACAGTGTTACTGGCCTCTATGCAATCAAGCTGAACAGTCTCACTATTGAATGCGAACATCCAACAAGGGTAAGACATACTGCCTGCACTTCTGTATAGAGGTTTCTATTAGTTCTCTAATATTCCTTCAGAACTTAAGTGTGACTTCTAGTTTCTTGATATCGTTCCAGTGGTTGCCCTTCAATAACCTTGTGATAATCTTAGATTTTGAAGGCATGTGTGAAAATGGAGGAATCAATAGGAAAGTTTTGTTGTTCATAAATTTTGGGGGTTTTGGGGTTTTTGTTGGTTTTTTTCCCCCTCTTATCTGTGTGTGTTCTACTTCCATTGTTTAATGCCTGTCTAGAGAGAGGCAAAGTTAAATGGCTTTTGATTCAGTATGCTCACATAAGAGCATTCAAGCTGGAAATTTATGAATAAAAAAATAAAGCATATTTAAAATTTCATTTTATTTTAGTTCCAGAAAAGCAGTATGCCTTCTCCTCTGTTGAGTATTAGTCTTAGCCTGCATGATTGAGAATAACTAAAGCTCTTTCCTTCAATTTTATTTGGCATGGATTCATTTAAAACAAGTGAGTTGTCTTACATCTTTCTTTTTGACTAGAGACAGTGTCCATTTTCTGTGATATCTTGCACTTTCAAACAGCTTAATCTGCATGAAAAAAATAAAGTCTGGCCTCAGCCAGCAGAAAACAGTTTGGAAAACAAAAGAACAGCCACTCTCCACCTGCAAGAAATCCAAGGGAACCACTTCTTTATCTGTCTTTGTAGTCTCCCATAGTTGCATCTACATGCCCTTAGTAGTATTCAGGATTCCTATCTTCCTTGTCTCCCCTGATTTTCTCTTATTTAGAAATACAAACAGGTTTTTCTTTGGCAAAGTCAGGACTTCTGAAAATCATAATGATTCATAATATTGCTGTTGGTGACAGTTCTTCCTCCTGGCAGAAACTTTGTGAAAGAGATAAAGAAGTTTATATTATGGAATTCAGCAGCACTCAACATTTTTCTGGAAAGATGTTTTTAAAAGATTTCAACTCTGCTTTATGTAGACTATTCATAAAGCCAATCGTCCATTTATATATCCTGCTATGAAAAAAATAGCTTTCTAAAGCTTGGAGCAAGGGTACTGATCATTTTATGTAATGACATTCTTACCAGTTCCGGAATTTAGATACTAAATAGAGAACAGGAATTACAAAAGAGCATAAGGAATGCTAAATTTTCCTTTTTTTCAGCCCTGTTTAGAAGCTTAGCATGATAACTCTGATTTATCACTTGGAAGAAGAAAAATAGGTGTGTCTGGGTACAAAATAGCCATATGTTTGCTGTGCATCATTTCAAAGTCCTTTTAAGTTGGGAACTCATTTTTCCTCACATTCATATGCACAGCAGGATGAAAGCTAGGTGTTCAGAGGCAGAAATATGCTAAAAACTGCAACAAAAAACTGCAACAAAAAACTATCATCAAATCTCAGAAGGACACATACATTTTGGAAGAACAACTAAAACACATTATTTGTTCTTGCAATTGCTAGAGATGCTGTGCATAGTGAAAGAATAGCAATATCCAGTATTTTCCCAAGAAGAACATTCCAGAATAAGGCCACCTTTTTTTTACCTTTTCTGTTTTGTTTGGTTTGTTGTTTTTTTTTTTTCCTTTTCCTCATTCAGGATTAAGTGTTCAACGCTGCACATAAATGCAGGGGATGCCTACAATTTGATTTACCAGAACAAATTGGCAGTCACCTGCTTGGTGTAGTTGTGAGGAGCAGGTGCATTCACCCACAGACCTCTCCAGAACCCTGTGATTTCCTCTCCAGTCTATGGTGTGAGTGCAGGACACTGCACTGGCCTGAAGAAATTGCTGGGGGACCTAAGGCTTACCTGGCTCACCTGGTACTTGCAGCTTATGCCTTTAACTCTCCACCATCTGTCACAAATATCCCTGCCCTGACTTACTTTTTCTGGTGGCTAATTCAGGGGAGGATTAGAAAGGAATGTTGCTGTCTAGACTCCACTTAGCTCCTATTGATACCACCTCTTCTAAGATGAGCTCGCCAGAACTGAGTGGAAGGAGTGTTAAATCTGATAACTTATGTAAAACTGTATCCTGGACTTAGGATTTCTTCTTTATTAAAAGGGGAAAAAATATTTAATTACGTAAGCAGAATGAAGCTTTTCTGCTGTGATAGGAAGTTGTTTCTTCAGGGGTCCCAGCTGACAGACTTGAGGAACGAAGTGCATCCTGACAGGCAGTTGGAACATTCCAGGGCTTATCCTGCCTCCTCTCCCACTAAGCAGTTGCTGTTACAGGAACTTTGCTTGATACCAACCACTGTAAGTGGAAAGAAAAATATGCTCC
>VWZF01005700.1:59842-81263 GCA_013396755.1 Sclerurus mexicanus | reverse complement strand
AAAAGATCCCCCCCCCCCCCCCACCCCCCCCCATTGATTTCTCCAGTTTAATTCTGTTTTCTGTCAGCAGTGATGTATGATTATTTTTCAGGTGACTCCAAATCCAGACAAAATTGAAACGGCCTTTATTTTAAGAGCTTCGTCCGGTATGTAGCTACTCCCCTTATTCCTGACACAGTCTTACAGAACTCCCAGTATGCTTTCCAAATTCCATCCTGCTTTGTTCCTTTCTACAACTGTCATCCTACAACATAAAAGACTTTTCTGTAACAGTCACTTTCCTCTGAAGCTGCAATAACATGAAACACAATGCCTCAGACTAAAAGTGGTAAAGAACTAAACACTCAATTGGATTAGACTCTTGAATCAGAGTTAATAATAAAAAGTCTGTGGAAGGAAGGAAGAAAAAATACCAGGGTGCTTATTACAGGAGGAAACATGACTCAGAGGCAACTATAGAAAATTGAATTTAACATCAGGTAGAGTATCCAAGAAAAAGTGTCACAATCAGTCACGTAGCTGACATAACATTTTTTTAAAAATATGAACAATTGAAAAATCCCCATCTTTTTTTTTTCCAGTTGTTAACATGTCTAGTAACCCCTTTTCTGCTGAGGACGATGAGTTTTTTTCAATAATGATTGTTTCTTATTTTAATGTGGTCAGAGTTTTATTAAGCAGTTTTGAAAAAAACATCTTTGGGAAAATGTCTCTGCCCTGATTGTCTCCTTCAGATAAATTTATCACAGTAAATATAACAAGGCCATGGCACTGTTTTTCATCTCCTTTCACTTCTCCATCTTCTTGGCCTTGTAAAGGTTCTGGCCAGATCCACTTAAACTGGTGCAGTTTCATTTGTCTGCATTGGGATATTTCTGCAACACAGTAATACTCTGTTTCTTCTCCTCCATAAGGTCCCTTCTTCTTCATATGGTCCATTCCGTTGCAGAAGATAGCATTGGCCAGGTCAGTTGCACCACAGAGGATTTGCTGCACTCTTAAAGTGAAAAAAAATCAGTCCCTAGAGCTCAGGTTCTGAGCGACAATTCCCTTACACTGCCATAACTGTTCTTAACAGAGTGCTTGGGATTATATTATTGCACATTGACTCAAATTTTGTTTTAATGTCTAAATTTTGTTAGCTATCCAGATGCAATCTATTTCAAATGTTACTGTCTCCCATGGTACAGTAAAGTGTAAGTAAATAACAACACTCTTGAGGCCTTATTAAATTAGAATAATCTACTAATGCTCTGTAGGAGGAGAAGTGGAGGAAAGAAAAGTGGGAATTAAATAGTGTGTTAGTATGGCACTAGAAAGATTTTAAATGACAGTTACGAGATTCAGGCCTTAAATGCATGGTTACGAAATTAACTAAATGTACTAGTCAGGAACAGAATTTGCAGGTGTGTACTCCTGCTTTTATTTGTAAATAACACTCCTCTGTATCCTTCTTACTTGACTTAGGAGACATGATTTCTGGCTGCAGCTATAGAGTCTCAGTGTTTTAGAAGAGATTGTTAGTGCCTGTGACAACCTCCTGTTGCTCTTATTATTATCTAAGAAATTTTCCCCTCTGCCAAAGCTGATACTCTTTAATGACCTATCACAGACTAACATTAAGCGTTGAAATTGGACTTGTTGATTTAGGCTGCTCTGGGTTTTTTTGCGTTGTATAAGTGCATATGCATTATCCTTTAATAAGTCAAGTTATTTAAATTTCAGATCGGATTGGGGATATGGCGAGTGTGATGGTTCTATATTCCTCTACCATCTGTCACTGAGAAGCTTCTTAAAGCTGCAGCCTCGGTTAGAAGAACAGCTTGGTCCTGTATCTCCCAGCTCCTGTTTCTAAACAAAGACTAGAGACAGGCATCTCATCGACTGAGCTTTTTTGAATGAAACTTCCATAACAGTGGTGCAGACACTAAGGCTACATGGAATATTCAAGGACTGTTGTGCTGGTGCTGAAAATATATGATGTATGCCTCAGTGGTTCAGATAAGGTTCATAAGGTACTAATTTAATGCAAATCCCTGGTACTGAAGCAAGGTAGGTGTGAGTGGTCTTAAACTGCACTCATAGAGGGAAGGAGGCATTGACTCTTGCTGTTTTTCTTCCTTTTGGTGCCCTTCAGTCAGATCAGACAACCCCATCTGAAGCAGTGAAGTCGATCAGTCATTTCAGGAGTGACACAAGACTGATCAATATAGAGACACTGCAGAGATGATCTGAGGTACTTCAGCCTTAGAGTCGCTTTGCAGAATTTGGTTGACAGCCTGGAAAGAGCTCAGGATTGCTACTGTGTGGTTTTCCCTGTCATGTTTTTATTCTGAATGTATGGTACTTTGTCAAAGCTGGTGGGTTTTCTTTCAGGCTGTCTTTAGTCTCAGATGACAGTCTTTTTGCACTGAGTTAAGTCAGTCTTACTCATATGGATTGTAGAATACTACAGGTAGAGTTTAGGTGAAAGAGCATGGATGGGTTGGAGATGAACGTCCTTAGGAAACCCTTAATAGCACCAGCAGCAGCAAGCATAGGTACTGACAGCAAAGAAGAGTGCATGACGTAAAAGGAATTGCTCTTCAATTAGTTTTTTTTCACCCCCAAGGGTACAGAAAGACTTTTTTCCCCACCCCTGTCCTGAAAACACCTATGATATTTCTCCTCTTCTGCATGTTATCTGGGTAAATAGTGCTGGTGTTGTTCAGCAAGAGGCCCAATGACATAGCTGATAAGGCTCAGGAGACAAAATTCCATATGTCCTGCCATGGCCATTTACATTTTCTGCTATCCCATTTTCTGTCATATAGTCAGTAAAGTCTCCAGGAAAATCTTGCATGAGGCACCTGAATTTTTGTTAAGGTTTTTGGAAAAAAAAAATAAAATCTAACCTGTGTTGAAATATCTAAGGGAGGGAAGAAGCTGTGGTGGCAGAGTGGCTTGCACTTAAATCATGTACACTTTTTTTAAAGTGTCTGACTTCATATAAACGTTGACAAGAAAAAGGAGATTATTAGAATACTCGAAAGGCAAGGTTTTTTATTTTAAAGTACTACTTACCAGTAAATGAAATCCTATTATAATCAGCATAATATGGTCGTTACCTAAACTTCTGTTGCTTCTCAGTTCTCTGAGCATAGAAAGTATTAAATACAGTTGTATATAGTTATTTCTAAAACGTTTGTATTGTTCCAGCATGACACACAAGCCCTACTGTGCTTCAAAAGAGAACCTTAAACAGCCTGGCTTAGTGGAGAGGAAAGGGTGTTGTTGCTGTGTGAAGTGAAAGAAGGATGACGCAAATTCCTATGAAAGACGATTACAGAATTGTAAAGGAGATCTCAAAAACATAAAACAGTATATGAAGGAGACTCTGAGAATAGATTAAAACTTTAAGAGGGGAAATTGAAATATATGTATGCCCAGTATATGATTCATAGTAGTTTGAGAAAGAAGAGGGAGAAATTATTGAAACCCTGCCTGCAGGTTTTGGGGTGAATATTGCCTGCCAGTTCCCCTGGGCAATGTAAAATTGCAGATTTTAAATGCCTTATAAAAGTGTCATTGCTCCCAGTCCTACCTGCTGTGGCAGACACCTGCACTTTGGGAATCTGTCTTCCTAATACAAAAGGCAGCCAACAGTGCTATAAAGAGTCATCTACCCTGCTGCAGTTCAAATTCATTTAGGTCAATGTTACACAGGAGTTGTTTTTATAGTTTAAAGAACTTTAAAGAAACAACATGAATGCTCACACAAATGACTATTGCAGTGTATACTCGAATCATCCAAGTCTGCTCCCCTGTCCAAGAAAAGATCTGGCAGTCCCCACTACTCAGAGAACAACACGACAGCTCTCTATGGCATAAAGCAGTCCCTTCCTCCCTGCCTGCAGTACCAACATGTCTCTGCTCAGGAGCAGCAAAATTTCTGCACCTAGAAATAATGTATCTTCATCTCAAGAATGTTTCATTGTGTATATGTTCCAAACTTCTTTCCAAATCTTCCAGCACCTCTGGAGAAAGGTGGATTATCGTGTTTTGAAGGACAGTGAGAGGGAGGTATCGGATGAATGAGTTCAGCTCTAATGGGAGAAATTATTGTGCAACACAACAGCTTCTTGTTCATCTGGATCTACTTTCAGCAACTGTCTAATGCAGTATTCTCATTCCTGTCTAATTCTCTGTAGGAAAAGCCTCTGTTCCTCCTGAGTGCCATCAGGAGAACTCCTTATTGAAGTCGTGTCCACTGCAAGGCAGACATGGAGGCTCAACATGAGCAAAGCCCAGCTGACTTTACTGGGAGTAGAGACAAAAGGGCCCATTTTATTTTATTCATAGATTGAAAAAAACATTGAAGATATATCCCCTTCCCCTTCTTTTCCTTCCCCTTTTCCCTTTCTCTTTCCCTTTTTTCTTTTACTTTTTTCTTTTTTTGCTATTATAGGGAATACTAGAAAAGAGTCTGGAATAAAACCTCAGTGTTTTGATTTTGGTGAAGGGATAGATTTTCTCAAATTTTGCGGAATAACTTTTATCTCAGGAAAAAAAACAGTCTCAAAAATGTGTAATTTTCTCTGAAATAGAAATTCTGAAGTTTGAGCAGTTCTATAGCTCTACTCAGTTCTCTGAGTAAGAAATTTGTCCTTAAGTACGGTAGTCATACACGTAGGCTTGCTAGGAAATACCCTCTTTTGGGAATTTGATGTAGAAAGGCTTTTTACTATTTATTCAATATCTTTGAGTGTAAATTTTAGACTGATGATATCTTGCCATGGTCAGGTGAAATGTACTACATATGCAGAGAAACTAAAATCTATCTTGCATATATCTTCATAAGAATGCATCTTCAACAGAAATATGGTAACCCTCTTCTGTTCAAATGGTGAAAAGGGGAAAAGAGGCAATGAAGGCACAGATAAGGAAGTGGAGGTAAAAGGAGGCAATAGGTAAGGCTGGTGGAAAGCAGAGTATTTTCACACCTGAAGATGCTGACTTCATCATCCTATTCAGATAAGTTTTGAGTTACAGATCTTATATATAAGCTAAATCGGTTTGCTGTTGTGGAGCTCTTTAAACAGAGATGCAACTTATGGCTATGTTCACGTTGTCTGTCATCATTGTGGCAGTGTGTGGGATTAATACCCTAACCTAACCTGACACTTGGGCACAAACCCTGCCGTTTCTCAGCAGCAGTCCTCTGTCAGGCTGGCAGCACAGCTTTGTCCATTGCTCTGTGAGCCCTGAGGCTCCTCTCCATCACGTTGTCCTGCTTCGCACTTATTTTGCTGTTTTTCTTTCTTTCCTCTACTATTGTATATTCCTCCTCCTTCTCTTTCTTACCATCTTTAGGGTAACTTAAGTTCTCAGTTCTGGTAACTATTTACTTATTTTCCTGCACTGCTAGTTTTTAAATGTTTTAAAAAGTAGTTGGGTGCTAGCAATACCTTGAAAATGGTAAGGTGGCTTCCCATACCTGTGCAAGGAATGATGAGAATTAACATTTCTTTTACAGACATCTCTGTTTTCTTCTCTCCCACTGTTTGCTGAGCCCTTTTAACCATCTGCTTGTTCATTATGCAGTTGAGGAACTATTGAGCACCCTTCGTGACTGTACTGCCATTTCTCAACAGCTCTCTGGCTGCAGTGGTTAAGATGGCTTTGAGGAAGGATACTTTCCTAAGTCCTCTCCCGTTTTTCTACCCTATCTCCTTTTCTCTCTGTTAGCCTTTTCCTTAATTGTGTTTTTGTGGGTGTTTGTGGAGTGTACAGAATACATTATCAGTAAAATAAAATGGCTGAAAAAGGTAAACCTCATTTGTATCAGCAAAACATGGAGAGTGCAAGAAAAAATGGTGTAGGGGAAAAGCAGCAGAGGAAACTAAAGCTGATCTGATGACCAAAGGAGGGCTGTCTGATTAGTACATTCTGTATTACCTAAGCTGACCCAATGTATTTGGGCCAGGATCACAGATTCACTGTAAATATTGCCTTCTGCAATGCAATTGTTTGTGTATGTGATTTCCAGCTTGGCTTTGCCAGTAATCGTCTTGCCTTCTTCTGAAGATGAATGGAGACACCTTTCATGAAAATTTGTATGGTGGGTGGGGAAGGGTTAAGGATGTGCTTCCCTCCTATGCACCAGCTGCTCCTGGGAGATGGGGTGGTTCTTTCTGACTTAGCTATTCACAAGCTCTTTCTGAACTTCTTCTAAGATATAGTCTGTTGATGCTGCCCTCAAGAAAAAATGTCAGCTTAGCTAAGTTATGGTTTTCAAAGAAGTCAAAGTGATCTGGATACCCAGTTTATTTGAATTAAAAGTACATGTCCAAATTTAGATGGCTTTGAGAAGTCCCAGCTGGAGTCTGCTTACCAGCAAAAAAGGAACAGACCAGTAAAGGAACCTTGGCCATGACACTGAAACATGACTCGGTACCATAATTCAGTGTACAGCTTCTATTACATTTAACAGTATTTACTCATTAATTGCCCTAATTTTTGGGTTTTTTCCCTTCCTTCCACTTGCTCTTAAGGGACAGATTTCTTTCAGATCTAATGGAGAGAACGTTTCTTTCAAAGACATTCTGGAGGAGATGTTTGTACAAATCTGATCAAAAACTGCAAAACCTAATTAGAAAAAAAGAGACAAAATCATGTACTTAGTCTGGAAAATACTAATGGGAAATTTTCCACACTAGCAAACCAAATTGCAAATAAGACACGTACTTGTTTACTCAAAGAATCTTTTCTTTAATGCATGGATTGCTTTTCAGCACTGCAGACTGTCTTATTCTGAACCGAAGTGGTTAAGGAGCAGCAGTCTTTGCTGTGAGTGGTAAGGGTCATATTACACTTATTTTAGATAGGTAATTTGTGTGAGTGTCTGGTATATTCCAGTGCACAGTGCTGTGTGGTATGGAGGTGGTTGAGCTAGTCCCAAATGCACTAGTCTTGCTATCAGAAGTGGGGTAGCTGGAAATTCACACAGGTGAATTTGTTCTAGTTTTCACTTTTCAGTCATCTGCAATGCAGACTTGCTTTATGAATCATGGAACAAAATGTTCTACCTTCTCACTTCCACCTTACATTATCAGATAAAAGCTTTACAAATATTCTGTGAACTATGCTCATGCCATTTGTTAAAAAAATTTTGGGCTCTTTACTCCACTGAGAAACTTTGTGTTGCAAACCCANNNNAAAAAAAAAAAAAAGGCAATTACAAACTGTATGTTTGACAAATATGGCATTCTACTCTGCATGGCAATGAAAGTCACTGAGTATGTAAATGTACTGACATAATCTAGATCTTCTGAGCATCTAATCTAGTTTTGGGGATTTATTTTAAGAATACCTCATTTTTAAAGCATCCAAGTAACTACTGCATAAAGATATCAAACAGCATACAATTCTTTAGCCTAAAGTTTTCTTGTGGGTTTCAAATTTTGGTTAGACTCACTTGTGTAGGAGGCTGTAAATTTCCTATGGGTACATTTGATTTAATTAATTGCTTTGATTTGTGCACTTGTGTCTGCTCTGAAGGTCAGAGAGAATGTCTTCTATTCCTTCCAAAGGAAGTAGTTGAATTTGTATCCTCTGATGAATGAGAGCTCTATTTGCATTATCAATATTTCTACAGAAATCTAGAACCCAAATTCAAATGATTGGTGAAAACTTGAGTATTGAAAGAAACTATAGTTTATACTCCACAGTCTGAGTGCCTTCACTTGATCATGTGGTTGGTGACAATCCTCCCTTTAATCTACCCCAGGCTAGAAAGCAAAGCCATTTTATGGCAGCTATAAATCAAAGAGCCATGCCTTTAATACCTGTTTTGCTCATTTCTTTTTGCTTTTCCTTGGTTTACTGAGGCCTCCTGAAATTTTGTTTTGCTGTATACACAGTCTTGTTTTGCATTTTCCATGGCACTCAACAAAAAAATTACTGAATAATTAATATAAAAATTTAAAGTATAAAGTGAGATTTTTTTAAAAAGTATTTGCATTCTTTCTTTTTACCAAAAGAAAAACTGCAAAACTTTCTCAGCTACCTAGTTAATCGTGTTATCTTCATAATTTGTCACTCTTCAAACCTCCCTTGCAATAGCTGTCTGTGTGCACATTGTCATAGTATCCACCAGAACTCCACCTACAGCATGTTTAACTGTAACATGGAAGTACTGAACACTGTGTATGAGATCATTGATCATGCACAGTAAGACTTCATGTAAAATGAATCAAAGTCAAGGATGTGCTGGGTTTACAAATTGAAAAGTCAGAGGGAAGATGTCCATGCATTGCTCTGCCTGGGTGCTCTGGGGTGCAGCTTTGGGTTCTGATTTTGCAATGAAGAGAACCTGCTTGGGCTGCATCGAGCTTTTGTCCAAGATCCTCCATTTGAAAACTAAAGAAAAGATATTTCTCATTTCTTAAATTTATTTCCCTCTTGTTGCAACAGTAGCCTAGTTCATTCTGCTCAGGGTAGATGAGAACCTTGCTTGAGGCTATATCTGATTGGGGCAGGGTCTAATACATTTTTGATCTATTATATTTGTGAATTTTTATGAAGTTACTGTGTTAATCAGAAATCCTTTGATAGAATAATTTGTGATTAGGATGGGATACACTTATAAATCTATACTGCTTTCCTCCATTAGCCAAATTACACTTCTCTCTTTTAATAAAGAAAAAAAAGAAAGTTATAGTTGGAAATGGTATGAAACAAACTCATATGGACTTTTAAAAATGCTCTCTGCAATAACTGAATGTCCTTTGCAGTTATGCAAGTCCTAGTTAGGAAGTTAAGTCATAAGTGTTATTTGTGCCATAGGAGTGTTCATCAAGGGATTTCTTTTGAGTTTGGACTTTCTTATCTTGAGCTAGTGTTACCTACCTCTTGCTGTCAATGTCAGTATGCAAGCAATTAATGACAGTTTCTGATAAGGGATTTCTTGATTATTACCTACAAAAATCACAATTTTGTATTCTCACCATTCAAGCTTCTGAAGCACTACAGATCAGCTAGCTCAACAATATTGAAATGATGTGCTGCAAGGCTGCAGAGCTGAGACTGATTTAAAGGCCTAATGTCAGTATTAAGTAACATGGATGTTTTCCCGTAACCAGTAGACAAATTATTCTTCCTTTCAAGTCTGCTGTAGTTGAAGTTTATAATATTTATAATATTTACACTTATATTGGTATATGCTTCTTATTTACATGAAGATCATGATGGTGTAAATCTGCAGCTACATGTTACTAATGCATTTTGGTTATGACAAGCTCTTTGTTATCTTAGTTGCAATAGAGGCTGAGTTTGTAGAGTTAGCAGCCAACAGTGGTAGTGGCCGCTGGTATTCAACACTTGCACATGTGCAGAATGGAGTTTTATCACTCTTTATATATACGCTAATACATAAAACATGGGAGTACCTTCCCATTCCTTGTTTGATCCACTGTTTGTCCTAATAATTTAGACCTGAAGGGATTTTTTTGGAAAGTAAACACTCAATTAAGGTGTTCTGGAAGCAGCAAAAGAACTTTCTCACTTGAGCCAAGCACTATTGTTTTCTGTGAGACCTCCCTGCACTTCTGTACATGCTGTTGCAGATAATGCTTTTTCTTTTTCATTATGTGTCCCAGATAAAGGATCACTGAGATTATTCAGCAACGTCAACTTACTGTCACTGCACAGTGACACATGGTATTCTCCAGGGTCCACTCCTGCTGCTGCTGGTGTGTGAAGCTCCAGTTGGCATAGCAGAGGCTTCCCTAAATGCCTACAGGTGCTGTGCAAAGCCATCCTCACTGGGGTCTGTCACAGCGGAGCTATTCACAGCTGATACAGTCTTCCCAGACCAGAGCTGGATTTCTCTGGATTTTGTTGTTGATAGTGGCGGTAGTGTTGCTGTGTGGTTTTATCCCACTTGGAGCCCATATTTGCTCATGTTTTTTTCTAAGATAAGACCTGAAAAAGAAAAAGACAGCTACTTTGAGATAAAGACCACTCTGTTTGTGAATGCAGGTTCTATCACTGTCAGTAGAGAAAGCAGAGAAATTCTTCTCTAACCATATATTCTACAGCATGCCAGTGTAGCATATTTCCCTGTTTATCTGGATTATGACAAGTTACATTTCATCCAAATATTCCAGGAGGCACAAATAATTACACCACTTCCTATGCAAACCCTTTAAACTTCAGGTTTACTATGAGACTAAATATTTTAGCAGAAATGTTTTCTTAATTATTTTTCTTACAGTCAGCAAGGAAGTTCTTATTTTTGAATGACTGAATGAAAAAGTGACAGTTGAAATTCTTTGTAGATGAATGTGAAGTAATTAATTAAAGGAAAAGAATTCCACATTAAAAATAACAGGAACTGAATTAATAATAATATTCAGGGTTTTGTGGTTTTGTTTTTTTTTTTTTTTTTAATTACAGGAGTTTTGCTGGAGCATGAACTCATTCCCAATAAGACTTAACTCCCTTGCACTCCAAAAATATCTTATAAATGAAAAGGAAAAAAACAGAAAATAATTTTATTAGTGTATAAATCCATGGTCTATCTGAATCTTGAACAAAGTGTGCAACCCTGATCTTGCTAACTTAGAAAGATGTCATAGAACAGGAAAAGATTTAGAGAGGAGCAATAAGGATGAACAAGTTATGGAGAGGTGGTTATATGTGGCAAGCAGAAAAGGACATTTTTGAAATGGTGAAAAACAGAGGTCTATAGGCTCATAAGTGACCATGAAATGATGGTTAGGGAATAACTGGAAATTGGTTACTGGCTTGTGGACGACTATTGTTTGAACTAATACAACTGTTCTTTTGGAAGAATCGAAGGTCTTAGGATACATTAAAATAAATGAATTTAGCTTAGAATTTTTTGCTTTAAAACACCAATGAACCTGAGATATGTTCAGTCTTTGGAAATTTAGGTAAAATTTGATTTTTGATAAGTGTTATAGTTTCAATACTCATTGGAATTCCTTCCTAAAAGCTTGGAGGCAACGCCTTAGTCTGTAAAAGCTGGATAACAAAGGGTGAACTGAATATTCATATCCTGACACTAATTGCTTGGCTAGGGCCTTTTGTTCTGGTCTCTCTCCAGGCCAGGAGGGGGAGGGAGAGCGGCTCGGGGAGGGGGGGGGAAGNTAAAGGGAGAGGGTGCGGCAGCTGAGGGGAGCACTCCCCCTCGCCCCCTCCCCCATTCGCCCACGTGGCCCCAGACATGTCCCATGGGACAGAGACACACCAGAGACCACAGGGGAGGGTGCAGAGAGAGCAAGTTTATTGAGTACAGGTCAGGGTATTTAAAGGTTTAACAGCCAATGGGGAAGGGGTTAACAAAGGGCCAATCAGGGAACCTCACCTGGCCTGGCCAAGACTTGCATACTAATTAGGAAGACAACAAGTCCAGGAGAAAGGGGGGGTAACTCGGGAAAAAGGGGTAAAGACTTCATGTTACAATACAGTGAAAACTTCTTCTGTTAAGCCAACTCCCACAAGAGGGATTATTTTTTTTTCTTTTTCTTGGGCAACATAGATATCTTAGTTCTCCCCTTGAACTAAGACAATAAGGCTCTTCAAATTGCTGTAAAATTCTCCAAAGACAGCAATTTTTTATTTGAGGCATAAAACCAAAAACTTTCTTTCAGTTACTTTACCTTCTTTGTGCATAACATATTGACCTCTCAGTAAAATTTTACCATACACCTAGACAGTGCCTGGATGTCTTCCTTGGGTCCTTTCAGATTGTGTTATGAGAAGCTTCAACTATGAAGCTGTCATTGAACATTAAACTAGATATCAAATGCTTCTTTTCCCACATTCCTCTGGGTGATGATCAATCAACATGATCTGAGGCTTCCAATTTTGCCTCTAATATATTAAGTCTGGTCAGGAAGGGAAAATGTAAGGGCTTATGGCTAGAGAGAAACTTTCATTTCCCTTCTATAATGAATGAAAAAGTAAGGTGAGTGTTGTCTGATCATAAACATTAGCAGTCAAAGGGTAAAATGTTCATCTAAGAAAAAAAGGATAGGCATTTTTAAATTCTAGTTAGAGTTTTGAATCACATTTACCCAGAGAGGTCTCAAAGAAAGTGAAGTTGTCCTTAAAACCTCACTGCTCTAGGAGTGTGCAAGAGCAATAGATTGCTAGAGAGGTTGACCATTACGAGATCGATTCTATCTCAAAATCATTCTTCAGAGGGCATTTTGAGTTACAATAGGATTTCAGAGAAATGATCAAAACAACTCCATATATATCAATATTAATAGACTATTTGTTGTAGTGATTGCTATTCACCAATAAGTAAGAGCTACTGACTTTACTGCCTATCCCTAAATCAGCCTGGAAGGACAAGAGGGAGTGATCAGTATTCACCACTGTACTTATCCTAGTATTCCCATGATTGTAATTGATTGCAACTAGACTAGGACAGCCCAGAATCAAACTGGTTTAATTGTGATTAAACAGAACCTAATTTTTGTAGGATCACCTTAGACATCAACATGTTTTCTCATCCATCTTCTCTGTGGCATTTTACCCAGGGGGTACAGAGTACTCTTGTGCCTCCTTTCTGCTCTTTTTTGTTGTTGTTTAATCCGCCAAATTCCCCCAAGACATCTTTTCCCCATGCCACAAATATGCAGTTTCTCAGGGATAAGTTAGCCATAGGAGAAAGACTCCTGTCCAGAGCAGAAATAATAAATTAATAAAAATGAGTTCATTAAACTTTAGATGAGGGTAACATAGTTCAGGAAATTTGAAGATCTTTTTCCGTGATGTTTGATATTTGCATGAAACATTTGCATTTAATTTCACATGTATTTAATTTTCTGCCCCATAAAAGAAAGGACAGTGAGAAGAATTAAAGATAGTTTCCACATTTTTATTTCAACTTTTTAAAAAGTATTGTAATTTTTTTGTGTGTTCATCACTGCATAAAATAATTCCATGGAACACACACACAAAAAAGGTAATATTTGGTCAGCATAAGGCATAATCTCTCTACAAGCAAATTTCACTGAGCTAAATTACATAAAGCTATAAGAGCACTATTTCTGAATTAAGGAGAGGGAAATAAGCTTCCCTTTGAGCGGAGTCATAAGATACCTCAATTTTCATCTACATTGCTTAATATATGAAATATTTCTAAAAAGTAATAAGGCTTCACAAAAGTGTTTTAGTTCTAGAATCTGACAATCTCCCTATTTTGATACAAATAGAGAGGAGAAAGCTACAATACTGAAGAAGTACTAGAGTACCACCATTCCTAAAAGTATGTGAGCAATGGGAAAAGCTTATGCACAGGCACTTCTGCCTTTGGGCATAGCAAAGGTCAGATGACTGCCTTTCCAGACTTGATTTTTCTGGTTCTGTGAGTGCAAGGTGGAAAGGCAGCTCTTTGATCCTGCACTTCAGCAGCCATGGTATGCAGCCTTTCCCTTGGTGGATTCTTCAATATTTTTGAGTGGAAACATAGGCCACTTTTCAGTGGGTTTGACTTTTTTTGCATGACAGGCTTGTGTTTTTATCCTTCCTGGATGTAATTCTGCCTCACTGTAATCAGTAAGGCAGACTGGGTGGTACAGAGCCAGCTTCTGGGTACATATGGCAAATTTATTGTACACGGGAAGAATACTTCCTTCTATACCTTAGAGTAATTTCGATGCCAGACACCTTCCAGAAGCCAGGTTGCTGGAAGGATGGAGATACTCCCTACAAATGCTGGCTAGCAATCCATTCAAATTATCTGTGGCCCCAGAATGTCTCCGTTTGGATACTGGCAGCTAGGCAAAGTTGATCTCTAGGAAGTAGATATTCTTCTGTATGCAGCAAAACTGAAAATAAAAATGAAAAAATCCCAGAATCTTTATTTTTCTTTCTTTTCAGATTTCTTATGAAGAAGACATGCTATTTTGTCCCAAACTTTTAGTTAAAAACTGGCTATATTAAGTAACAGAGTTGAATGAAGACATCAGCACTAAACATTTTTGTTCATTTATTTTCACATGAAACTCATAGAAAATTTTCTGTTTATTATGATAAAAAGGGGAACATTCAAGACTGAAAGAGTAAGAATTATTATATTAAACTCTGGGAGAAAATATTGACTAGTGTTTTCGTAATACTTCCTCATTCTAAGGTTGACTCTAACGGAGAGGTGGATAAGCAGAGAAAGAGTTCTCTGAAATGTGTGTTAGAAGTCACTGCCATTTCAAAGACATTCTCTCTGTATATTGCTAGCCATGAATTCTAAAAATAAGCTTTAATCTCCACCTCTGAGTTTCCTATAGGCTGCTAAGCAGCCAACACGTTGTCAAACTTTCAAAAGATAGTCTTCTCTTTATCTGGCATACCAGGAAAGAAGAAAGTAAATCTCTGAATACTGAGCTGACACTCTCATCAAATACTTGTTTGTGGTAATGTTCAGATAAACAATCTCTTCTAATAAGTTGTCATCTTTCATCTTCAGACTACTATGAAGCTCATTATATACAAATTCTGTTGAACTGCATTGCTGAGAAATAAATTCTAATCAATTTTTAAAGTTTGAACTCCCAGTTACCTTGCTGATATTGACTAGTCTGGCAGTGAAAAAAGAAATCCATCTCTCAGATCAAATGATATTCTCCTTTGTAACAGAAGTGACGGACCTTGCTTATATTTTCCTACAAAACATGCAGAGTGTCAGGAGTTTTGTGACTTTTTATTGGAGGAAAGGAAGGGTGGAAATTTTGGGAACTGCAGTGAGCTGTTTTTGCAGTCACTCTTCAGTGAGCTCTTTGTGCAGTTACAGATGATTAAAGCAGAATAAAGACCCTGGAAAATAACAGACAACTTGATTTAACAAGATTTGATCAAATACACAATAAAAGTGAGATATAAACATGAAAAAACATATTTTTTTTAGCCAATATTTATGACTCTTGCTAAATTTTTAACTATCTGAATGAGACTTAAGGACCAATGGAAAATAAAAAAAAAAAAAAATCTGTTTTATTGTCCAGTGTCTGACTTTTACCTTTTCCCATTTCTGATATTAGTGTATTTTGATTAGTTTCAATATCCTGTAATTCACTGACATGCTTAAAATAGGTTACACACTTATTTGTTGTAGAGTTGATGAAATTGAATATGAAACATCCAAATTATTAGTGAATAGCTCAGCCTCAGCTGCAGCATTTATTGTTCAGACTCTTGTTCTTCAGCTATAATACACAGACTTTTCATATCTATATATATATCTGGATGCCCAAAAAATGAATTAGAGGAATATCAGGATAAGAAAAACTCTCCACATCTCTTGGACTGTGCCCTATTTTATGCTAGTAATATTGAAAGACACAAACCAAGCACAACCATTATTGCACTTTTGAGAAGAAAAATGTAGCAATGCTGCATGGCCAACTGCTAAATTTAATAATAATATGCTAATTTATAATATAGTTTTTATCGTAATAAACACTAAAAAATCCAGACTTTTTAATGTGCAAATTTTGATTCACTGTCTCTACCTTCTGAATTTACACAAGCATTTTAGAGATGAAGGAAATATTTAAGTGTTAAAACTAAAGTATTAAGTCCAGATGTCTGGACTTGAGTTTTGAAAGCTCTTTATCCCCCACATTGAAAATACAGAAATGCAGAGAAATACCTGATAGCAGCTGTGAGTGCACCTGTCCTCTTATAAACTTATTCAGCTCATTCCCTCCTTAGTGCTGTCCAAGTCTGAGCCTCCTTTAATGAAAACGCTTAATTTCTAATTACAGGTACAACTGTTGGTTTTCTGGTCTTTAAACTCAACTGTAAGTTTAAAGTATTTGTAATTAGTTGCTGTGTAAAGTCCTGAACAACACACTCTTCTTATACCAGCTGTGAAGGTGGCCTACCACTACCTAATAATAATCATGGATTTAGAACAAGATTACCACTTAGACAGAAAAATCAGATTCCTAGATGTAAGGAATTTTACTAGTGTGCATCCAAAGCTATCTTTCTTTACCGGCCATTTGTTTCAGCTGTTGTGCAACAGCAAACAGGGAAACAGTTTCCAACTTGCATAGCAAAGCACAAGAACTTCACTTGTCACTATTCTAACAGAATTCGCTTATATTAGTGTGGTTTTTTACAAAGGAAAATTTAAGGAACATTTTTATGTTAAACATTGTTATGAATGGACCTATAACTTGCTGTGACTTCTGATATTTTAATAACTACCCACCTAGCACTACGATCAGATGGACCTCATAGCCTTATAAGCTTATTCTGGTCTCCCTGATCCTACAGCAATCTCTACAGCTATTGCAAGTGCAAAATCTCAGCTATTTTGAGTGGCTGTTTCAAGTCACCTAACCTTGGCAAAATATTTCAAGAATCATAAGCAACAGAAGGAAAACACCTTCTTTCCATCCCCTCAAACTGTCCTGCAAAATTTGAGTGAAATTGCATAGAAGAAACCTAAATGACACGTTACCACCTGACAATTTCTATCTCCTTATTTTGAAAGGCTGGCAAAACCACTGGCCTTCAGTAAAATTCTCAGAGTAAATTTTCCTACAGAAGCCTCTGTAGTGGAAAGTATCAAGTATTTAAAATTTTACAAAGTCTACCATACAATAAGAGGAAATGATCAATCCTTATGACTGAATTGAGAAAAATGGTATTCAGATTTGCAGGTTTCATTTGAAATTTTGTAAATTGAGTGTTGGCTGTGTCAGCCTGTGGACCTAATAAATGTTTTTTAGTTCTCTGAAGTGCAAAAATAGTTAGTTGTATGTTTGAGGTGTTATTCCTAGCATTATGTTGTAATGGTGGTTAATAGGATTAAATGTCCAACTTAGATGAGAACCCTTGTTTTTCTCCCCCTGTCAGCCTCCATATCCACCATATAAAATCTAGGAAATGGCACTGTCTGGCGTTTGATAGTATGTGTAGACTTTATTATGGGCCAAGAATTCATTGTGCTAAGGGCTATGTGAACACACAGCACCAAAAAGGGACTGCTCTGTAGAGACTTTCTGCTTTTACTGTATGTTGAGTGCCTTCCAGTAGTGCACTGAGCAATGCGACTACCATCTGGCATGTGTTTGTTCGCTCACTGTCTCGCTGGGGGAAGAAGTGTGTGCACTGGAGTGTTATGTTTCTGAATTTTCATACTTAGCTACTGACACGTGCTTACACTGGAAATGAAAAGGTCGAAATATATGCCTTGCACTGGGAGTGAAAAATGGTGATGTTTAGGATGTTCCTTAGTGAATTCTGCATGTGCCAGTGCTTGAGCAAGATCTTCCTATTGCATAAGACATGTTTTCAATTTAATGCAGCATTTTCCCATCTTGCATAGCCTCTAGTCACCCTCTGTCTTCGGTAAGGAGTTGCCAGGGGCTTCCATCCCTTTCTCCAGATGGTGTTGGGAGCTGAAGGCAAGAAAAGGGAAGAGAAAAAGTTATATTTAAAAGTGTTCATGCTCACAGAAATGAAATCTGTTCTTCCTAAGACCAGGAAAAGTCATGACACAACAAATTCTCCCCTCATTCACATCCTGTACAGTCTCATCTAATACACAATGCTGTTCCATGTGTACATGCACTATGTGGTCATTGTAAACACATTAAGTCTTCCAAAACTTGGCATCAAGTTACATCTTTATATCTATAGTATTTGCTGAAAGTAAGCTAAACAGAAAAATTCATGATGATTCACAAATGGCCCTGAAAGGAGACAATAATTATTGAAAAATGAGTGGTTCAAAGTATGGGAGGGTTTTAATGTCCCAGATTCTTCGATATAAAGACAGTCTGTTACAATACTGCACTAGCCTAGCTGAAATGCCAGAGATGAGCATTTCTGAAAAGATAAGGATCTGTGTTTCTTTAGTTATTTCATAACCCAAAGAGGTGTCATGTGGAATATGTGTACTTATGCTTGAAAAGGACAAGAAACTTACTGCTTAAAGACTCTTTTCCAAAGGGAATTTTCAGAAGATTCCTGAAGAAGTCAGCATAAGTTCACTGGTAATCATTCAGTAGTCCCTGCATGTGTTATAATCAAATGATCTCTTCTTTGTGTGCATTTAAATAGGTAGAATTACCATCAGTTCCCTAATTCTTTTCCTTCATAGTTATTTTTTTATTGTTCCTCAGCTTTTCCATGGAAGCTACATGCTTATCTGTGCTCTTTCAAATTATCCTATTACAACATCTTTTTTTTCTCTGTAGACTGGACTTTTACAATGCATTTAGCAGCAGAATTGGTGATTAACTCATTACTAACAGTCTCAGAGTAGAGAAATTCTGATTCAAAAATATGATACAAGAGACAGAGCAGGCCAATGGGAGACAACACTGAAATTCAGTCCTGAATTCCGCCCGTAATTTTCTAAGTGGCTTTAAACATGTTGATTAACTCCTCTGTGGCTAGGTTTACCATCTGTTCATGAAATATAAAACCTTATCCAATAGAGATGCTACAACATTTAATTTTTAGATTAACTTGCACACTTTGTTTTCATAAATGAAGATTTTCTCTTAAATCTTTGCTGAACTTTTAGAGAGAAAATTAATTTGGAATCATTTTTAAAATGCTTCTGTGTCTTACAATATAAGCTAGTAGCAATCCTTTTCAAAGGTCATTAAAAGTGCCTTCAATTTGCTGTCTAATTTAAACTTGTGGTGTTCAAAATCTCATATAAAAGGTCTTCAACCTTTCATCTGGTTTTCTGGTTAATGTTGACATAAATGGCAGAGAATATTGTCTCCCTATGTAACAGCATACACAGTTTCCTGTAAATTCTGTTATGACTTACACGAAACCATCCTTAATCCCAATTTAATCCAATAAAATTAGCTTTGCGGGTTTTATTAATCATGGGAGTGCCTTTGTAAGTGCATGACTTATTATTTCTGTGATAGAAATCAAATTATTTTTAATTATGTGTAGAAAAGTGTATTTCATTGTACTGTTTATAAGTATTATCTTTTAAATTAGGTGGTTATGACAGAACAGTTGAACATCCTTTTGGACATTTTTGGTTCTAATTGCCTGCTACAGAATTTTTTTTGCAAATAGAGTTTTGTCATGTGTGTTTTGCTCTTGTCATGATATTTGTCACAAGAATTCTGCTGTTTATCTTTTGCTTTGCTTGGATGCATTACAAAATGGCAATCTACGGTTTAGCTACACTGATGCCCCTTTCACATGGTAAACCACACAGAGATGCATATACAGGCACTGGTAGAATCAGTGCTTTGCCTATAACTTCTGTTTCAGTGTTTGAACCTGCTTATTTCTCTTCTACTAGGGGTGAAATATAGGGAACAACATCTGCGTACTGCACAGTTTTGCAATAAGAAGCTGCATACATTTGAAACTAAATTTTGAATCTGTAATTCTCAGATACAAGCTTGCCAGTACCAATTGCAGAGGTCTGCAAAGTCTGCCCTGAAGCCCCATCATCTGTGTGTTCTTTCTGGGTTCTGATCCATCATCTTCTGTGAAAGTGTACTGCACAGATATGGGGGGTTTTAATTTCCTCGGCTGTTGGCTACCAGCCATGCTCTTTTATGTCCTAAGAGCATATTAGGGACAGAGTTGGTTTGTTTCTTGTGTATAAAAGTATCCAGCACAAGAGATAGTCATGCCCCTGGTTTGTCCACTCAGCTTGGGAAGGTTTTACTTTCCTGAAACTTCTGTCTTAGGAAAGTTTGGCAATTAGATGTGGGGAGAGAAACTGTTTGTGCTCCTGAAACAGTTCATTGAGTGATGTACTTAAATATTGTTGCAAAGAAAATGGAATAATTAAGTGACAATCACAGTAGATCTGATCTTAAACTGGTCTGCAACAGAACCACTGTGGAGGAGAATGGTGGATTAAAGACATGGAGAAAAAGTGAAGATTACAAGGCAATTTAATTCTAAGTGGGGTCATCTGAAGTTCAAGGACAGTGGCAGAAGGTGTTGGAGAGAGATGACAAAATGCTGAACTGCTTACTCTATTTCCATGTTCCATGATCTGCAGCAGCTACACTAGGACTCCTGGGTCCCAGCATACTCCAGTGCCTTCCAGGAAGAGTGTTTCTCAGCCATTGTTCATAATTTTGAAAATGAATTTTTCTGAAGTTTGACACAATTCTATGTATTTTTCATTTTATATATACATTTCTAAAATGTTACAGAGAAATTTTCACCCAGTCCTTTGGATGTATCATATCTGGGTATTGCTAATTCACAGCAGAGATGGGACATTGTTATTCAAATGAAAGTGTTATCAAAATCAAGGAGCGATGCTGACAGCTATTCCATTTCAAACATTAAAACATGGTTTTCTTTTAAAATCAGTGCAAACCTTCCCTAATACGATTACCCTTATGGGAACATTTGTCAGAGGAAACACAAGCCTGTTAAGCATTCCTTTATGATGATCCATTACAGTTCATTCTAAATCAGCTATAAATATTGTTCCATTTAAATTGTTATCTGCTACTGTCAGACTAGGTCTTTCACAGATAAATCTTATCAGAATAAAGAGCTGACAGCACTTTTTAGACTGAGCTACACAAGTCAGGGTTATAGTCTATAATTTCCAGTGTCCTCCCATATCCTTCTGGGTGCAAACTGTTACTTAATTCATTTGGCACTTTCATCCATTTTCATTCTTGAAGGGGATAAGTGGAACTCAACTTCTTTTGAGTCAGACAGGATAAAACTGAATATGTAGCCCATGAGATCTTAACAAAAGTGTATGTGAACTTCATTAAAAAAATAAATTCTCAATTTGTTTAAAATACTTGAAAGTCTTATATATGAAAGAATGTTGTGACAAGGGAAGTAATTGAGGTAAGAGCTCTGTTGTGTTTAATACTTGTAGTAATGTCTAGATAAACTAACACTCTCTTCCAGTTTTTGAGGACAGCCTCAAGGGAAATGATCAGCCACTGATGACCTTTAAATGAACTTGAGTCCTATTAAACCTTATATGCTCTACAGAATGCAATCATTCCTAATAGTGACTCTCCTCAGGTTTTATGATTGAATTCAGTGTCTTAACTGTCTTTCTGCTGAACTGTACTAGAGACCAGCATGCAACTTTTGTTTTTTCTAGGAGTATGCACTTTGTCCATCATGGCACTGACCTTTTTTTTTTTTTTTTTTGGAAGCCAAGGCAATGCAAAGCAAGAAATGAAAGAGTGCTGACCCCAGACATGTGGAGTAGTGCCAAGTGTTAAGCCAAGAAAAACAGTAGAAACTACTATTCCTCCCTCTCCTCCTGCTGCTTCTAGTCTTTTCCCCTATGACACTCATTTCTCAGATAAACAATATATGGGTGTGAGTGCAAATCAGGAGGTAGGAAGTGGACTGGCCTTTCTCCAAAAGATAGGGTGGCCAAGTTCATAGGTGGAATTGGTTTTTAACA
>VWZF01005700.1:32438-51856 GCA_013396755.1 Sclerurus mexicanus | reverse complement strand
CTCCCTTCCTGTAAATAAACTCGGTCCAGCTCCAGAACCAGACCTTGACACATGGTGTGTGGCAAACAGCTAATTGTATATTTACTTAGACAAGATGTTATAGTAGGCTATATGTCAAATTTTCCCATTTTTTCTTCATTGTTATCCTTAAATTTGGTGAAACCATGGGATTGGAAACCATGACCTCTTTACATCTACCTCCTCTTTGTCATACTCTGTATTTAAAAAATGTCTCCTACCATTCAAAAATTTCTTCATTTACTACTCATTTTGAACCTATTTGTGTCTAACATTCATCATCAGTTTTCCCATGAGCAATATAAACCCATCTCTCTTGAGTCGGCCTGTTAATCTGAAAGATTTGGTTTTTCCTTTGCTTTTTATTCTGCTTCACGTTTTACCAGTCAGTTTACAAGAAAGTATCTGTAAATGGATTAGTCTGAGCAATGCAACTGAACCAAAGGGCCATGGTAGCCTTCAGTTATAAAACTATAGCACAGGTACCTTCACCTATGTTGATAAATTAATCTCAGAAAGACTATTTCTGCAATAAGACTTTCGCTAGTAGCAAGAATAGCACCATGTGACTTGAAAGAGATGGCATATCTCACACTATAAAATACTTTAGATAAAGTATCTTAGCTGGTGACACTTTGATGTGGAAATCTGTTCTGTTACATTCTCACAGACTACTGCTCTCACTTCTGAGATTATTATTTTTAAATGAAAACTGTAGAGAGAACCTAACAAGGTTAGGCTTTACAGATCAGCTTCCTAGCAAATGAAAAATCACTTTTGGACTTTGGTAATTTAACCATTGAGATTTCCAGATAACACTGAAACTTTTTAATTCAACACAAATTCTGGGATTTACCTAGGCTTTGAAGACCATGAAAAATGGCACCTTCAGTCTCTGTTAGGAGAAATCTAAAAATTCTGACAAGAAACTTCACTGCAGGACTAGTCACTGCGACTGTTGACATAAAGCATGAATGGCAGATCTTTAACAGGTTTGATCTGAAAGTTGTTGGAATTGTATTTTAAGCTAGTTAGTAACTGTTGCAGAATACTCCTATTTGGTTTTTAACTTAACATCATTACTGAAATTATTTTAACACTATATATATATATAAAACAATATATATATATATATATATATACAATTGGAACATACAAATTCACCAAAACTTAATCTGCTAGTGAGAACAGACTGATTTCAGCTTGTTTTACCTTTACAAAATGAAAGGTGGGAAAAAAAATTAAAAATTGTTTTGAAAAAGTTTCAAATTCTTTCATAAGGCTTTTAAGAAAAAAAAGTTTGAAATAATGCTGTTATTTCTTAACATGAACTATAATAAATAACACANGATGACTGAATGACTAGTGATTTTTGGTGAGAAAAAGGAAGAAAAGTACTATCAGAACATAGAGGATCAACATCTTTTGTATTTGAATCTGCTTTCTACAATGACATAAAATTCATTTCGAAACTGAGGAATCTGACTTTTTCTAGTACAATGGAATTGATGTTCTGCATCTGTTATGGTGACTTTTTGCTCAGTGTGTTGGAGCATGTCTCATTGTATCATCAATTGTCATCTGCTTTCTAGACTCAGTCAGGTTCTTCTCTGAACAGAAGTAGTGAAAACCTGAAGAACACCAATTAAATTATACAGTTTTTGAAGTTTGAACAGGACAGAAAATGTTTTCAAGGTTTTCCCCTTTTCTGACCAAATTATCATAAATTTAGAGAACCTGTGCCATTGATATGCTAGGGAAAAAACAACTCTCAGACACTGTGAGAGTTATCCACCTGATAATGGAGCTTTTAGAGGTGAGGTTATCTGTGTATGAAATAACATTTTGTGGCTTAGAATTCTCTATGCTTATATTTAAAAAAAAAACAAAACACAACACAAAAACAAACAAACAAAAAAACCAAACCAGGTTAAAATAAACCATGAAACCCTATGATAAATAAATGCAATTGTGCTTTCAGCTGAGTCACTTTCCAAAATGCAGTATTGAGGGATAAACACAAATTCTTCCTTAGTGTCCCAAGAGTAGTCTTCAAGAGCAGAACCTGGTAATTTTGTGTCACAGAAACTAAAAAGGAGCATGGATCCATCATCTGTATAGTAGGGAGATTTGTCCTGATTTTTCAAGGTCTTTTGAGGTAACATCTAAGGAATAGATTCAAGCCTATTCAGCCACTGGAAGAGAATTCCTACTGCTTTCCAGCACTTTCATCTTCTATTACTTTCTCAGTAGGTTATTCTAGAATTAAACAGAGAGTTAATAAAAGGTCTAAGAGCCTGTAAAAAGTCTACTAGTTTTCAGTCAAGTTTTGGAATTCCTGGAGTGATATTCAGAGAAACCATGGCATGGAGTTTTCTCTAGTGACATGAGGGCTATGCTTCACCCTTTTCCTTAGTGCCTTGTTTCATTAGGTGGAAACCAGACCCTCCCGTACTTACCAATGCAGGAGGTGAAGGCACATAAAGTAAATGTCTCTTCCTTTAACTGTCTGTTTTCTCCTTGTCTGCACTTGAAACAAGAAGAAAGCCAGCAGACAATACGGGTTCCAAATGACACAACTTTTCACTGACATACTGTTGTGGAATCATATTCTCTCATCATCTGAAGCTGGAGTTGTCATGTCACATTTTTATTTCCACTTATGCTTCTCTAACATTCTTTTGTGTAAGGAATCTACATTGGAGCATGAGAATATGGTGCTGTTTTTCTTGTAAACAAGATAGGTAATTGATGGAAGCATCCCTTCTCCAGTTAAAAGTCCACCTATTATTGCCAGTAGACTGGTGGGGAGGAGGTTTTTCTTCAAATCAGACAGAATAGAGAGTTAAATCTGAGCCTTGAACATTCCAGAAATGATTGTCTGGGGATTCTCCTCTAAAACCAAACATTTTTAAAAGTTAATTATAGTTATTTTTAATTTTTGAATTTTTTATTCTAGGAATACTAAAGGGGATAGCAGTCATTTTGTACATGCACCTCTGACAATTTGTCAACTAGTATGCTTTTATCAGTTGCAGTATATTTGGTGTAGCAGAATTCAGTGCTGTGTTGAAAAAAAGCAAGGATTTCTCTCAGGTTATCAAAGGAAAAAATTGCTAAACCCAACTGCTCCAAAACAGACAACATAATTCAAAATTAAGGATGAGAGTGGGCAAATGGCTTGGATGTGATCAACTTCTATCTGACCTACTTTCTCTGGAGTACTTTTTCCTGTAAACTAATCTTTACACTGTCAGTTCCTCAACATTATCACTGTCATTAATGCATCCTTCCCAGCAGCAATGCAGTAAAAGATTTTGCTGATGATGCTGCTTCTCAAAGCTCCCAGTGGCTGATTGTCTGAAATGCTCTGATAACTGAACACATCATACCCAAACTCCCTTCCTGTAAATAAACTCGGTCCAGCTCCAGAACCAGACCTTGACACATGGTGTGTGGCAAACAGCTAATTGTATATTTACTTAGACAAGATGTTATAGTAGGCTATATGTCAAATTTTCCCATTTTTTCTTCATTGTTATCCTTAAATTTGGTGAAACCATGGGATTGGAAACCATGACCTCTTTACATCTACCTCCTCTTTGTCATACTCTGTATTTAAAAAATGTCTCCTACCATTCAAAAATTTCTTCATTTACTACTCATTTTGAACCTATTTGTGTCTAACATTCATCATCAGTTTTCCCATGAGCAATATAAACCCATCTCTCTTGAGTCGGCCTGTTAATCTGAAAGATTTGGTTTTTCCTTTGCTTTTTATTCTGCTTCACGTTTTACCAGTCAGTTTACAAGAAAGTATCTGTAAATGGATTAGTCTGAGCAATGCAACTGAACCAAAGGGCCATGGTAGCCTTCAGTTATAAAACTATAGCACAGGTACCTTCACCTATGTTGATAAATTAATCTCAGAAAGACTATTTCTGCAATAAGACTTTCGCTAGTAGCAAGAATAGCACCATGTGACTTGAAAGAGATGGCATATCTCACACTATAAAATACTTTAGATAAAGTATCTTAGCTGGTGACACTTTGATGTGGAAATCTGTTCTGTTACATTCTCACAGACTACTGCTCTCACTTCTGAGATTATTATTTTTAAATGAAAACTGTAGAGAGAACCTAACAAGGTTAGGCTTTACAGATCAGCTTCCTAGCAAATGAAAAATCACTTTTGGACTTTGGTAATTTAACCATTGAGATTTCCAGATAACACTGAAACTTTTTAATTCAACACAAATTCTGGGATTTACCTAGGCTTTGAAGACCATGAAAAATGGCACCTTCAGTCTCTGTTAGGAGAAATCTAAAAATTCTGACAAGAAACTTCACTGCAGGACTAGTCACTGCGACTGTTGACATAAAGCATGAATGGCAGATCTTTAACAGGTTTGATCTGAAAGTTGTTGGAATTGTATTTTAAGCTAGTTAGTAACTGTTGCAGAATACTCCTATTTGGTTTTTAACTTAACATCATTACTGAAATTATTTTAACACTATATATATATATNAAATTTGAAAACTAGAGAAAAACTTTATGATAACCCAGCTGATCATGGACATGACTTTCTGTTGCTGTTGAAACTTCAAATGTTACTCAATTCAAAGAGAGAAAAATCTCAAATATTGTAAAATCTTAATTTGTCCTCTTGAGGAAAAAATTAATCTCTGAAGTGTATGGATACCTATATACATTCTTTGAATTAAGAAACTATTAAAATACTATTTTTTATCTTACAACAACACTAAGACTGTATGTCAATTAGTTCATTATCTTCTAGTAACAAACCATATTGATTAAGAAAACAAGACAAGTTTAGAGGAAAATAGATTAATAAGAGGGCTTTCTATTAATAGCAAAGTAGCAATAACTTTAGAAATAAGATGATATTTGTACCTTTTTAATACTATACTGATACTAAAGGCCTGTTAGGACAGTGTCCTTTTTTGAAAAACTCTATTTTTTTTTTCTCTTAATATATCACTGTATTTAGAATTCTCATCCCTTTTCTGTGCATAGTGGTAAGAATTATATTTTTTCCTGAGGTGATGCCTTAAGATTTTTATGTATTTGTAGATTTTTGTATAGCTGTATAATTTCTCACACTTGAGGTCACAGATAACAGTCTCTAAGTTTCTCACTGTTTGTGTCATATTCCTGAATTTCTGTTTACTGACCTTTTCAATGGACAAGATTTCAGCAAGTATATCTTGTTTTGGACTCATGAACCTGGTCAGGAATAATAAGACATATTGTAGCTAAAACAAGATAGAAAGCCCTGAACCCTTGGACGTGCTCCAGTGGATGGTTCTGAGGGTAGTACTAAGGGCAAATGGTTTTCTAGTTGGATGTACCCACTAGATGTGATAATTAAGTAGTGTTATAAATTTGTAAGAATCTTATACTGGCTGTGCACCTATATACCCTATGCACCTGAAGGCTTTTATTAAAGAACTGCTCTCTATCTACACTAATATTGTCTTGAAAGTTTTTTTTCCCCTCAATTTTAGGCAACAGAGGTATAAAAAGACTATTAAACATGCCAGTAGTAGCAACCATCTTCTGTTCATGAAGAGAAACAAGAATCTAGATATGCCTCTGTATTTGCTAAAGTATATTCTTTGTGCTATCTATTTAGTGTAGAACCAGAAACAGAACACCCTGTCACCTGAGCAAAATCCCGGGACCATAATGAATTCTGTTCAACAGGCCCATGATAATCTTTATTTTCCTTGTAATTTTCTTTAACAACTAACAAAATTATAAAGCAAAATATGAAATATGTACACTTTTAGTATAATTTAGTACATTATACCACATACTTATTTAAGTATGTAGTTTATATAGTATACTAGCACTGTTTAAACTTCCTAGAAAAATTTCCCAGGACATTGTTTGAATGAAGAAATTAAAAGCAAGATTTAGGATGTGCACAAAAAGATGACATAAAGAGGTGTTCCTACTGAGTTTGGGTTAGTGTGGTGTTATATTCCTGAAGTAGTTCTGGCTCTTGATAGATACCCAGAATTCGTTGTACTGTAGTACATAAGATAAAAACATAGAGTAGTCATTTCTTATTTAATAGAGCAGATCAAAAGAGCCTTGCAGAATTAAAACACAGTATCTGTAAATATAGGATGGAATATTATATAGAATATAATTTACATATTATAGAATATATGAAAGAAGCAGAAGGCACCTGAATATGGCAATAATGTATATATTATTATATCTTTGGATTTGAGACAATAATAATCCTCAAGAGAAGAAGTGAAGAGGGGATAATAGTAAGTATGTAATTTCACAAACACCAGAAACAACCTTAAAAGTCTATTTGTATCAGAAGCCACTGCTGAATTTAAATCTGGGATGTTAGGATTTACAGACATATCCAAATATATGTGTTCATGTGTACATATGTGTAGATATTTATTTTATTTTTTGTACTTTTGTAATTTTTTTTATTCAGTAAACAGGCACACACAGAGTTAAAAACCTGATGAAACAATGGAGCATCAGTGACCTTTCTGTTGAGATGCTTTTTTGTGATGTATGTGTTTGAACAGAGGTTTTGTTCAGCAATTGAAAAGAAGAAAATCATGGTTCTTTAAAGAAACCAAAGGCCAAACATGTTTTTGCAATAAGTATCAAAGATTATAATAGTTTCAAGTGGGCAGTCCAAAACTTCTGGTCATTCAAAGTCACTGAATGTTTATCAAGAAGAACTAAAATTTGGAAAAGACAACATAAATTGCCCTGCAGACTGTCTCTGTGCCATGTTAATGCATTTTACTAATTTGCTGTCATTTTTAATATTGATTTACGGGAGATACTTTTACACTTAGGTTCCTAATTTTCAGATTATCCCAGCAAACATCATATACTGACTATTAAGTTCAGTTTTTATCACTCCTCAATTGAGAATGAAGACACACTACACTGCTATTTAACTTTTCTTTTCTTTCCATTGCTGTTGAGCTTATTGCGTTTTACCTTTTTACTCAATTATTTTGTTATTTCATAAAGTATTAAATATGTTTTGCACACATTCAAGATTCTGCTTTGTATCAAATTTACAAAATGGTCATGCATCAGAATACTTAGAAGACTACATAAATTTAACTTTGTTTAGCAGCTAAACTAACCACCTGCAAATTAACTGATGAACACTGATGAACACTTAGTCTAGCACTATCTGGGGCCAAATATATACCATATTCCTTGATTAGAAGCAATATATGGTATCATAGTACCATTTACTCTGCAGAAATTATTCTAACACTATGCTATAGTTTCAACAATCTGTTAGAATTCTTTCCTAAAAGCTTGGAGGCAACACCTTAGTCTGTAAAAATGGTTAACAAAGGGTGAAATGAATATTCATATCCTGATGTTAATCGCTTGGCTAGGGCCTTTTGTTATGGTCTCTCCCCAGGCCGGGAGGGGGAGAGAGAACAGCTCAGGGATGGGGGGAGAGAAGTGGCCAGGGCTTCTGTGCTTTCCTGCGCGGGTCAGGAGCTGCAGCTATCGGCGGAGTGAAGCAGAGGCACAGCAGTGTCCGGCATCACCGGATAACTGAGACTCTGGCTTCTCATCTCTGACTCGACTGCTTTCACCCATGGGCAACCATGGGCATAGCGGGAGCTGCCGTGAAAAGGAGAGAGAGCACGCCTGTCTCCTGTACTTCAGAGATAGGTCTCCTTCTGCTGCTCTTGTCATCAGCATCACTAAAGCTGACCTGGTGACCTGCCAACCCTGGAAAGAGAGAGGCCAGCGGCTGGGGCGTGACATCGCCTCCTGTTGTCCAAAAATATAACTGCATCCCCTGGGAGAGAGAGGGCACCGGCTGAGGAGCGACATCGCCTCCTGCTGTCCTTAGATACAATTGCAGTCCTTTTTTTTGGGGTAGCCAAAAGACCTTTTAACTGTTTGCCTTGTCATTTGGGGAGGGGGGAGGTTTTATTACAAGCTGTTGGTGTTTGGTCCTTTCTGGATATACATATAAATGTATTGTGGTTAAGAACTGTTATTTTTTTTCCATATATATATATATATTTCCTAATTAAAGTTCTGTTTTCTAAATTGAAAGGGGAGAGCGATTATTTCTTGGTCAACATTGATATCCTAGTTCTCCCTTTGAACTAAGACACACTAGCTAAAAATCTTTTTTTGTAGGTTAATTATAAGTATTAATTTACAAAATATGCACAGTACATTTACATGTATGTATAGATCTTAGTTTTGATAAAATTTGAATGATTACATTATAGTTGTCATGTCCAGCTTCATACTTTGATCAGGTTTGTTCTTCACGATGTCTTTGTCCTATATTTGAGAGAAATCTCAGAGTCACATAAATCTGGGATAGACTTTAAATGAAATGAAAATTAGATGGCTATCAGTCTGATGGTTATTGGAACCTCTCTTAGGACAGGGAGGGGATCCTATCAGGTGACTGAAATAAAAAAGAATACATTTTTTGACTAAGATTCTGTACAACTTTCAAATACCGAAATATTCTTGAATATGGTTCTAAAATAAACAATGAACTCCCATAATTTCCATCTTCCATAGTATTAATAGAACTAATTGCCACCTATTTGTAAATATTTGCCCTGCTGTGTCTAGTACAAATTCTATTAAAACCAAAACAAATCATTTCAGCTGATCCTAGATGAGTATCTGGTGTTACATTAGTTTACTATAACCATGAACATGTTTGTTCTTTAGCACAAGTTATGACTTACATAATCTTCAGACTGAAGTTTTTGGCTGTTGAAGATTCACTGGATAATATTCCAGTTTCTGAAATATAAATGGTCTCTCACAAGACTCACTGATTCTATTTAAACTCATTTTCTGTATAAATTGTTATCTCCAGAGAATGAAGAGTATCTAAGACTTGCAAAAGCGTAAAAACAGATCAGGGACACCACAGTATAATAGGATGGCTGAGACTGGAAGGAAGCTCTGGAGATATCTGGTCCAACTTCCTGCTTCAGGCAGGGTTACCTAGGGCAGGTTGATCAGGGGGCCCTCCAAGTGGGTGGTTATTTTTGAGTCTTCCCAGCTTCCCCAGGCAACTATTTCCCATGTTTCATTCATCTCACCATGAAAAAAAGTTTCCTTTCAGATAGAATTTCCTGTAGTTCTGTTTGTGCCCATTCTTTGTTGACTTGCAGCTGAGCATCACTGAAAGGAGTCTGACTCTATCATCAGTGAAATTAGTAGTTCAGTTTAGACCGTTAAAAGATTGCCTAGCAGCCTCTGTTAGCCAGCAGCATCATTAAACGAGATCACTATAAAGCTATAGAATTACTACATCTGGAAAGAAATGTCTTACACAGGTGTGACATTTTCACTGTCTAGACTAGTTGTATATGAGCCACTGCACAGATGTTTTGTTCAGTAATAGAGTAGCATCTGTCCAAATATATTTTGGGAGTTCATTGCTGTGACAACTGACTTCCATAAAGCAAAACTTTATATATATATATATATATATAGGTTATATATACAGTGCCACAAACTCCCCAACTAGACATCCCCACTGCTTCCTAGCTAAAGAGTTGAGCTGGAAAACACTATTTATTTTCCTATGGCCTCAGTGAGGATGTTTAGGTCCTCCTCCCCTCAGCAAATTCCTTTTTCATCTTCTTGATCCTCTTGCTAGCATTATTTGGACATCTTATGGCAATACCAGTAGCGAGTGACAGATGGGACCTACTGGGACATTCCCAGGTTGTAGAAGAACAAAATGGCTATGTCATTTCTACTTTATTTATTCAACACTTGTTCTTTTCCTACATTTTGCAGAAATAAATGCAGAAGAAAAATTGAAAGAATAATTCAAGCTTATATGACAACAGCCAGATAAACCCAGTCAATACGTGCCTGAACATGTTTTATCTACTGTAAGTAGATAAACTGTAGTTTTGCTTACTTTCGTAAACATTTGTTTGATTGTATTAATTCACCAACTATGAGATGTGAACCTGAAATTAATTTATGAAGTTCAGTTAGTGCCAAATAAATGCTGATGAAGTCTCAAGAAGGTGCTAATGTCAGGCACTCAGACTGATTCTGCATTGTTGGAAGAATTTGCTGCCAAGTCAGAATGTCTGCACACATCTCAGTACAATGTTATTAAGAAAAGTTAAAACTGGTGCAAACCATAGATTGCACCTGATTTTGTCCAACAGAGTGAAATCCTTTGGTCTGAATTTCATTATTTTTGTCTGGTAAATTACTCTGAGACCACTTTGGGCTTTAGGAGCTATTTGGAAGGGGAAGGCCCTTTTTAGATGGGGTAAGTTGGCCATCTTGAGGAAATTTAACAGCAATAGTAAGTCAGGTTTTGCATATTCATTTTTTTCTCCCCTGTACTTCATGAAGCACCAGTATATTTGAATGAAATTTTAATATTTACTTTTTTGATTATTTAAAACTCCTATCATCATACATGAAGTAAGACATTTATCTTTCTGTTTGCAAGAAGCCAAACATATTTGCAAAAGTTTTCACCACCACTGCCAAAACATTTTACTGTTTCATATTGGCCATTGACAGGAGTGTGTCTGCAGCTAAAAATGCTGCTTTACTGAAAAAGCCAGCAGGTAATCAAGGAAAAAGAATGGGAAGAGGTGACCTCACTGAAGAAATGACATGGTTATTCTTATAAGTACATGTCTCACTGGCTGTGGACTGAAACTGTCTTATTGTTTTTAAGCAGAGGGCATAGGATGTGTACCCTTAAATGTACACTATAAGACCCATGTCACCTTTTGTCTCTTCTTGCACATTTTACACATGAAAGAGATAATGATTTGCTTGTTGTAAGAATGCAGGTATGTACTGCTAAGGAATTGACAATGCTGAATGTTTTGTGCTCTTTATCTGTAGCAAAGGGATTCAGAGAGATTTCAGGAGTTTTTGTCTTGTTAAAAGAAATTAATTTGGTAACTGCTGAGAAACTCAAATGTAGTAGGTGTTTCTACAAAGACTGCCCAATGACTTTATATTTCTCGACATCTACAAAAGGTAGCCCATACAATACAGGTTAGAAAACCTTTTGGTTCTAACATTTCCAGTAGTAAAATAAAATAGTAATGAAAAACCCATCGTTTAAACAACAATCATCAAATATTAAAAATATCCTCTCATATACGGCAGCATAGTAAAATGTAAACCTGTAATGAGTGCAATTTTTACTTCTGCTTGTCATTTGTGATGTTGCATAAAATGAAGGAGACACTGTGTGGGAGTACTAGATGCCTTCCATGAGCACAGTTGTCTCTTCCCTTCTGCACAGAGGGAATTGCAGACACATGCCTGTTCTCTTTTCTGTCCTCCAGAGTAATATTTCCTCGGGGACCACATTCCACAGGGCTTATTTTGGTCTTGTCTTGATGTTATGTTTTTTGATGCTGCCTGAGTAAGTAGGGCCAAAAGACTTCTGATGTGTCTAAGATATTCAGTAAAATCAAGAAGACAAGAAAGGTATTTTCTAGATAGATATCTCTAAAATAAAAATAATTATAGCTCTCTGTATGACATTTAAAGCATGATGGATTTTGCTACGTTTTGTTTGTTTTGCCCTACCGTAGAATTAAAATATGAACTAGAATTGCACTAAACCTTAACCTTTAAAGATTTCAGCAAAAAGCTACATGTAGAGTGGATGCTAGCGAATACACACATGAAAATCTGTGTTTTGTAGCATTTACACTTTTACAACCGTAACCTTGATTTTAGCAAAGTTTTTCTGATTAGAAGAATTGTCATATTTAACAGTGTGTATTTTACAGTTCAGAACTTGTAAATATGAATACCTGTAGCCTTACTTTTACTAGCATTGCACTGTACAAGAAATAAACTTCTGAGGTACCAGTGGGCTATACACAGACTCTGTTTCTCTTACACAGTAATGTTAGTATTGATTCAAGCAACTGGAATTATGTCTGCAGTTGTTCTTTTGAACCTGATCCTTTTCTGAAAAGGGTTCTTATAAGATCCTTAAACTCTTTTGCTTCCATGTCAATAGTAATGCTGTTAAAATGTTTATTTTAAAAAAGAGTCAATCTCAGCTTTTAAATGAATCACTTCATGTAGCATTATGCTTATCTTTTTCCCCTCTTTTTTATTTCCACACCTTTCCTTTGCTTACTCTGCAAATCCCACTCAATTTTCTAAGCTTATATATATTTTAAAAGTTACTCTCATCTCATGAACATCTATTGTAAGTGCCCATGGTTCACCTCACATCAAACAATCGTCAACTGTCCCTACACAAGGTCTTGTCCTGTCACTGCAGGGGAAGAAGTGCAGATGTACAGAAATAAGACACACCAAATGGTGATGGCCGCAGGCCATATGGAAGAGGTCTTAGGGGGCGACATCTGAAGCTGTTTTAATCAGGCACAGCATCTTGGCTGTAAGGGAGGTATGTCATTTTACACTGGCTAGGGATTTACTTCAGAGACATGGTTGGGGTTTTCCTTTAAAGTAGTCTCTTTATTCATCCACAATATGTATAGCTGTCTCCCTGCCAGGTAGTTAATATATATTTAAAATGACTGGGATAACTAGATGTTTACCTTTCTGGTAACTGGGGTTTTTTTCTTTCATCAGATAATTTTTTAGTTTACAGACAAAATATGTAGCTTTTTACTTTCTCTCTCTTTAGTATTTCTACACCATGTGATGCAGTGTCATGCACAGATATTTGACCTAGCTGTGAGCAAGGTTTCCTGGGTGCTGGCAGCAGCACGACCATATTCTGGTGCCTGAGTTGAGGCTCCTCTGAGTGGAAAATTAGTCCCCTGGGATTATTCCCCTAAATTGCCAATATGGCCCCAAGGACAGAATCTAGTTACTGCACCACCTTGTTCTACTCTTGACCAATGTTCAGATCAGGAACTGCAAAATTTTGAGAAGAATCTGCTTCTCTTTGGGTCTCTTGGGGACAATAAGAGAAAATTATGCCACTGAAACTTTAGCTTTGTGTGAAATAATAAAAAAAAATCTTTTGAAAAATAGAAACATCTGTTACAGTTTCTTTTTCTGTCTGTCTTGTGTCACAGCAGTAGTGAGTCTACTGCTGGTTATATATCAGACTGGCATTAATTTAATAAAACAATTTATAGTGAACATCTGGTCCCTTTTCGTCTTGTCTGTCACAGACCATTCTGACCCAAGAGCATTGCCCTGGTGGGTGGTTAACAAGTACAAGAAAAAGTAAAGCATACCATCTGCTTCCTTTTGTGTTTGCCCATAATTTGTTTTCAAGTTATTTATTCACTAAGCAGGGCCAAGGGCTAGTCAAGTGTAGTCAAGAACATATAGCAAGATAGATTTGACTTATGGCACAACTTCCTTAAGCACATTTTTACAACCTGTGGAGTAGTCTTGACCCACAAAGCAACAGGGTCTAGATGAAAATACTGTATGATAGCTTTCAGTCTGGCTGGGGACCTACTTGGAGGGTTATTTTAAATAACTCTATGCCATTATGAAAATGGAAGGGGAACTTGGTGGAATTCTATAAGGGTTGCTCTGACCCTGCTGCCATTCAGTGGTTTTGTTAATAACCAGCTGCTACTAGAAGGTGCAAACAGCCAGAAATGTTCTACTGGTGTGAGAGGTTTTGACATAACATGATGTGGAGAAAGAGTCTGGAAAAAAAATTGCTTTTGACATGGGCAAACATTAAGCCTTAGCCTTGGCATGGATACACAGCTACTGGCACTGTAGTTCCTGTGGGTTCAGAGATGTCATTGAATGTGACACCTTACAGACATCTTACAAGACAAATATCTTCCTGGAAAACAGAATGAAGAATAATTTGAGGTAAGTGGTGATATAACCTAGTCCTATGCAAAATGAGTATGGCATTAGTATAGAGTCAGTTACTTCATCCTGAGGGAGACTTGGATCACCTGAAATATTACAGTAGGACACAACTCCTAGGCATGCAGAAAATATTTCCTACAGAAAGACTTATAGGTTCAAGATTGTTTAGACTGAAGAAGAAAGGGTGGAGAAAATGTATGTGAAAGGAGTCTCAACTTCATTGAGAAATAGTAGAATTCTGTTGAAGTAATGAAGATTCAGACCAGGTGTTAGGGAAAACCTCATAACTAGAAAGACAGTCAACCTCTGTATAGAGTCTCTGGGTTGAGTAACAAGGCCTTATCTCTGTAAATCTTCCCAGCCATGATAGACAAATATATGCTGAGATATGGTGGTATGGTTGGTCTTACCTCGTCTATATGAAAGAGTCAAATAACATCTTCTGGGAATCCTTCTAGATTAATGTTGCTGGACCTTGACAGCAAACTAGCATTCTCATATAATTCAAAAGTAGATCCTTTATTAAACAAACATAGTTGGAGTAAGCAAAAAGGCATAGAGAGCTGTATTAACCTCTTTGTCATTTGCTTTCACTCTGTTGACTACTGTTAAGCTACTAGTTTACTGAAATATAAATCCGTTACTAAACTGTACTGCATCAAATTGTAAATGTCTTACAATCCTGGCACTTGCCATTAGCTCACTGTATTTATGTTCATTGTGACTGGTGAGACAGTTATTCTGCCTAGAAAATGAAGGCTGAGAAGACCATGGTTTAAACTAAAATATAACAGAGTAAGGATTGTCTTGATAGTAAATTTAGGTGTTTGAAAATTACAGAAGAGAATAGGTGCTCCTTTTATGAGTTTGGAAGAAAGGCTAAGATGCATACATTGACTCAGTGAACATTTTCCAGGAAGACAATAATAGTAATAAAATAATACAAATTTATAATCTAGTTACCAATGAAACATAAAGGTACCTAAAAGTTTAATCAGCCACACTCAGTCATTTAGCATTTATCAAAAAATATGACATTTTTTTATTCTACCTGCAAACTTTGAAAGTGTCTAGATACTATGAACGTGACAATTTGTTTAGATGTCTCCTGTCTCTCATATGAGGGCACTGACTCTTCAGCTTTTGCTGAAATTTGCCCTGACACTCACATGAATAATTCCCTGGCAGGAAGTGACCTATGCTTTTTGCAACTGAGAGAGATTGTATCTATTCAATTATGCAGTTGAAATACCTGCTCAATAGCTTGGGAAGGTACACCAGCCCTGGAACAGCCAACTTTATTAAATCAGTCTTTATGTATTTGTGTGGTGCATCTAATCGTCCTCTGGTGTACAATGTGGAATGTAAATTGCAACAATAAGAAAGAGAATTTATAGGCTATTTACATTCCTCAAAATAGGTGTTTGACTTGGAAAGCTCTTCAAGGTATGGAATAATTGTCATGAATGTTCAAAATCATTACAGAGTTTGGGGTTATTTAATCTTTTTTTTTTTTTTAAATTTTTTTGCCTGCAGCTATGTTAGCTCTTTGAAGTGAGTTCTTTCAGTAATTATATAAAATTCTATTTTTCCCTAAAAAATTTTCTTCCCTTGCAAGTCCACAGCATAAATCTGAGTCAGAAGATGCAATTAGAATATTGCAGTAAGTAAATAAATTGTTTTAGTACTCTTTTCACTCCCTCAACTATCATGGCCGTATTCAGTTTTTCTCGGAAAATATAAATGATTTCATTTATTTTGACTTAATATTTTTGCAATATTATAACAATACTATATTTTAAAGAACTCTTATGAAAACGTATCTGATAAGTTCACTGGATTGTTCAGAGGTTTTGGAAAGCAATATAACTCAATTAAATTCTATTAATCCAATAATATAATTCCTAGAGAAATAACTTTACTCATTAATATTCTCTGTGAAGAAGATTTACTGAAGAAATATTTAATTTTTCATATTTTCTTTTAAAAATGCTTGATTTATTAGAGGACAAACAAAACATTAATTCATAATGTTAGATAAGGGCCAACTTGCACATGGATTTATTTTTGGCTTAGAGAAAATGGTATAATGCTAAATGTAGTCACAACTGCATAGAAAAGAAGTCAGATTGTAAAACAACTTGTGATTTTTATAAATTTAGTATCATTATTGTATAATTTTCAGTAGCATTGTATTCTATATGGAGAACATTTCTTACAGACATCATATTTTATATAGTCAGTTTTATGTTCAGAAGCGTCTATGTATTTCTTTGGAGGAAGGGCCATTTTTGAATCGTTTCTAAAATGTGTACATCAAGAATTGATATGTTGTTACTTTGCCATATATTTCATTTTACTTCAGAGTGAAAACCAAAAATATTGAAGCTCTTGTAGAAAAGAATTGTTTGCAATTAATAAAATGAAACATTTTGAATTATGAAACTGTATTTGTTGAATCTATTTCATTTAACTATCATGGGATTTCAAAAGTTTTGCTTATGACCTCTTTCCTCTTCCCAAACTCTCTTCAAGATGCACAGCTCCCAAGATAAGTTAAGTTGGTTAGAGCCTAGTGCTAGTAATGCTGAGGTTGTGGGTTTGATCCTGTATGGACCCTTCACTTAAGAGCTGGACTCAATGATGCTTGTAGGTCCCTTCCAACTCAGATTATTCTCTGATATCTGCGAAAAGTCCAGCTAATGTTCCCAGGAGCTAAGGGTTTGGATAGAGCTTTAGGAAGAAGGTATGTAGAACTGAGTCCTGTCATTCTTAGTGACTTTCAAACTTCTGAAAAAGGAAAGACAAATCCCTTAAGTACAACAATTCTGAGCATGTTGTTCTTTTGCAAGTTTTTGGTGGTGGCAATGAAAATAAAAGTATTTTGCTGCTTGACAAGACTTGTCAATTTTTTAGTCCTTTATCTGAAAGAAAAAGAGCTGTAGTTTTAATTTAACTGTTATATAACTTAAAGTCTATGTGATTTGCAAGAGATTTGTGATTTTAAGAGAAATTCAAGTTCAACTGCAAAATATGTGGTCTGTTCTACAGAGACATTTTATTACAGAACATGCTAAGCTGGAAGGGACCCACAAGGGTCATTGAGTCCAGCCCTGAGCTCAGCACAGGACCATGCCCAAGAGTCATACTGTGTGCCTGAGAGTATCATCCAATTGATTCTTGACCTCTGAGAGCCATGATGCTGTGACCACTTCTCTGGGGAGCTTGCTCTGCTGCCCAGCCACCCTCTGGATGAAGAATCTTTTTCTAATCTCCAACCTACACCTTCCCTGACACAACTTTAGGCCATTCCCTCAGGTTCTGTCACTGGTCAGCACAGAGAAGAGATCAGTGCTTGCCCCTCCTCTTCCCCTCATGAGGAAGTTGTAACTGCAATGAGGTCTTCCCTCAGTCACCTTTCCTCTAGGCTACACACACCTAGTGCCCTCAGCTGCTGCTCATACACCTTCCTGTCAAGGCCCTTCACAGTCCTTATTGCTCTCCTTTGAACACTCTTTAATAGCTTAATATCTTTCTTATATTGTAGTGCCCAAAACTGCACACAATATCCAAGGTGAGGCCGCACCAGTGCAGAGCAGAGCGGGACAATCCCCTCACTCTTCTGGCTGGTGATGCTTTGCCTGACGCCCCCAGGACAGGGTTGGCCCTCCTGGCTGCAAGGGCACTGCTGACTTGTATTCAACTTGACATCCACCAGGATCCCCAGGTCCTTTTCCATGGCTCTGCTTTCCAGCATCTCATTCCCCAGTCTATGTACATGCAGGGTTGCCCCAAAACAGATGCATCATCCAGCTCTTGCCCACATTGAGTTTCATATGGTTGGTGATTGCCCAGTCCTCTAATTTGTTGAGGTCTCTCTGCAGGGCCTCCTTTCCTTTGAGAGAATCAACAACTCCTCCCAGTTTTGTGTCATCTGCAAACTTGCTTAGTATCCCTTCCAGTCCCGCATTCAAGTCATTTATGAAGATGTTGAAGAGCACAGGGCCCAGGATGGAGCCCTGTGGAACCCCACTAATGACAGGTCACCAGTCTGATGTCACCTCATTCACTGTTACCCTCTCTGCTTGACCTGTGAGCCAATTGCTTACCCACCACATGATGTGTTTATCCAGCTGTGCTGGACATTTTGTCCAGAAGGATCGTGTGAGAGACAGTACCAAAAGCTTTACTGGCATCCAAAAAATTACATAATCTGGCTTCCCTTGATCAGCTGGGTGGGTAACTTTGTCATTAAAGGAAATCAGGTTTGATAAGCACGACTTTCTTCTCAAGAAGCTGTGCTTGGCTGTGACCAATGACTGTGTTATCCTTAGGTATTTTTCAACATCTCCCAGAATAATCATTTTTGTAACTGCCAGGCACTGAACTGAGACTGACAAATCCGTAGTTTCCAGGATTCTCCTTCTTCCACTTCTTGAAAATCGCAACAATGCTCACGAGCTTCCAGTCAGCTATGACCTCTCCAGATTCCCAAAAATCATGTATGTAAAGGTTTACTAGAAGTTTTATGTGTAGTTCCAGTGAGAAACAAGTGGTTATCTCAAATACATATGAAAAAATGCTGTACATAATCTCCAAGTTTTGGATATATTTTAGATTTATTCAGAAGATTTATCTGGTGAATTTTCTCTAGAAACTTAGGATAAAGTTCATCTCACCTGACTGTAGCTGGCTAAAAGTTGAGTGTCTGATCTCAGTTCATGGCATTAAGGTGCTCTTGGAGTCAATGGACACAAGCATTTTCAACAGCACTTCATTTCCTTGTTAAATTGATATGCAAAGCCATTGGAATTAATACCTAGTGTGGATTTTGGATGGTAGCAGTCAAGTGATATTAATTCCACTGGTTTTCCTCTTTTTATTGATATTGTACATTTTGTACATTTATGAACAACTTTGGTTTTGTGTTCTCACATCTTGGCTATAGATGGCAACAAAATAGCTCTGTTATACTGAAAAATCTAATTACTATTGTTAAAATAAAGTTCATTTGGACTATACTGTTGAATTTAGTGAGAATATCTGTTCAAGTGATCAGACCTGTCAGCATTAGGGTTGGCTGGGAATTTTCCACACCTGGTTAGAAGTGTCAGACCTCTAGGAATGGGACTCAAGCACTCCATGCCAAGTTTCATGAGCTCATTGTGCATTGCTGAGAACAAGGCAAACTACCATCAGATTTCCACGATGCAGTCATCATCAGCCTGTACAAGAAGAAAGGAGAAAAATCAGACTGCTCAAATTACTCAGGTATCACTTTGCTCTCCATGGCTGGTAAAATCCTTGCAAGAATACTTCTGAACAGATTAGTACCCGCTATTGCAGAAGAACTTCTGCCTGAAAGCCAATGTGGTTTCAGAGCCAACAGGAGTACCACAGACATGGTATTTGTTCTCAGACAACTGCAGGAGAAGTGCAGAGAACAGAACAAAGGACTCTATGTAACTTTTGCTGACCTCACCAAAGCTTTTGACACTGTGAGCAGAAAAGGCTTGTGGCAGATCTTGGA
>VWZF01005700.1:8507-32117 GCA_013396755.1 Sclerurus mexicanus | reverse complement strand
CAGCTGTGCTGGGCAGGGCACGTCTCCAGGGTGGAGGATCACCACCTCCCTAAGATTGTGCTCTACGGGGAACTCGCCACCGGCTGCCACAAGAGAGGAGCCGCAAAGAGGAGATACAAGGATTCCCTGAAACAGCATTTCAGCCTTGGCCATACTGACCACCATCAGTGGTCCATTCTGGCCTCCAGTCAGGAGAAATGGAGACATACCATCCATAACGCTGCTGCTTCCTTCAAGCACACACGCAGAATCAGTCTTGAAGAAAAAAGACAACATAAAAAGAACCATGCCTTGCCAGTAGTGCCGATGGAGCTTTCCACTGTGCCTTTTGCAATGGGACTTGCCTATCTCACATTGGCCTTTTTAGCCACCAGTGTGCTTGTAGCAAGTGTGGGTAGAGCCCCTCCCAAATCTTCACTCACGAAGCCTAGCCATGATTCAGTTTTCTACTCATTTGAGAGACAATTAGTTGGGTGAAGAAGCATGACAGAGGTTAAGTCTGTTTGTCTCTTTGGTTTTCTAAAAGTACTGATCTAGAACTCCACTTTTTCATTTTGGATTTGATGGTAATACGAGAATTTTACTGCTATAGATGGGCTCACAGCAGTGGACTCACATGAGTCTTGAAAATATTTCTGTGTTTACTGAATTTCTTACTTGATGCATTGTAAGGAGTATTTGGAAATGGAGGTTCCTTGACTCAGTTACTCTTGATGTAATAACTTCTAGAGACACACCTGTAAAGTGTACCTGTGTTATGCTAAAGAGTTGCAAGGGTTTTTTTGTTTTGGTTTGGTTTGGTTTACTGGTTGGGGTTTTTTTGGTGTGTATAGTATATTGAATGATATTTTTATTTGGGTGGTAACACTCAGAGTGCATGTCATTCTAACTGTAGTTCCTTTTTTTAATGATCCTGTGAAGTGTAACTTGATCTACTGTACCATATCAGATCTTTGACACTTGCTCTTAAGCCACCTTTTCAGATTAACAAATATTCTTACAGAAAACTGTCTAAGATTGTGATCCATGTACAAAGACCCTATAATACTCCTGGATTTTTCTCATAAATTTTCCTAAATATATATTCCAGGAAAATTCCTATTACATATCAACAAAGATTAGGATAATGCACTTTTCTCACTAGCTGTCATAAAAGCAATGTAGAGTTTGGAGCTCTCTTTAAACAAAAGAAGCAAAGTTGCTTTCTTTTTTTTTGGCAGCAATTATAGTGTACCCAGTGACACTTCTCTTTTATTTTTTCCTAATTGTGATGGAACTGCAGTGGAAAGTTTATTTGATTTAGTTGTGTTCACAATGATTTTTTTTTAAATGATTGACTAAGCATGAAACTCATGGAACCGTTAAAGCTCAAAAACAAACCTTGTTGGAAGGCAACATGAGAAAAGAAAACCCAACTGAATCCATCATGATTCAATGAACTGTACAGCATGAGGGGAATTCAGACAAAACTCTGGCATCAGGTAAAGGGTTATTTGATTTTTTGCTGGTTTATAGGTAAAAGAAATGGTACCATTATGCAAAAGATATTCTGATACAAATGAAAGATCTTGGGGCACTTGGAACCATTTCTGTATTTCACCTTGTCTGGTCAAGCTGTGTTAACATCAGCTCTCTGTAAAGTTCAAAGTTGCTTCCTTTCATTTTTTATCAGTTCTGCATGGCTGTTGATAAGGAAGTATATATCAGCAGGAGCTGAAATACAACACTATATAAATGAAAAAATTAAAACTGAGCAAGAGTGAATAAAAATTAACCACTAAATTTCTATTAGTTCTGTTGAGTGCCTGGTATTGGAGAGAGAAAGCTTGATTTTCTAGAGACAAGGGTCAAAAGGAAGAATTTAATTCAAGAAGGAATAATAAGGAATTAATAATATGATGGCTTGAAAAATGTCTTTGTCTTGCCATTCCTGAGAAGCAGTAACAATTTATGGAAAATTAAAAAAATAGGAGAAAACTGAATACAAATAAGCTTATTCTAGTTCCTTTCTGTGATTAAAATATTGCCCACAAAAAAGGGCAATTTACCTGAAAAACATTGATGTTTAATTTTCTTTTGTCATAAGCAATTGTATATGCATACAGAGAAACAAACAAATCAACTTCTTAACTGTGAGGGTGACAGAGCACTGGAACAGGCTGCCCAGAGAGGTTCTGGAGTCTCCTTCCCTGGTGACATCCAAAATCAGGATGGGGAGTGAATGGATGTTCTCCAGTGGCCCCTTCCAATCCCAATCATTCTGCAGTTCTGTAACTCTGTGAAAATACAGTATGGCTGGATAATGACACTTTAGTATCAAAGTTTTGAAAATTTCTCAGAAACTGTGTCCTTATATGATATAGTGCTTGATCTTCTATAACAGAGCATGAATGACCAAAGAAATTTCAATTGCCAAATTTAATGCGTCCAGGAAGTCTTATTCACTATACACTTTCATGTATATAACAGTCTAACTATATCTATTTAGAAGGGTATAGAGGGTGATACCTAAACCTACAGAAAAAATGCTAGGGGTAAGGAAGTTGGAATAATTATGATTTCTGAGGATGAACTGCTTTTTTGCAGACAATTTTCTTTGTGGTAGTGGAAGGAATTTTTAGAAGTCTCCTTTGTTCCAATGACAGAACTAACTTCCTCAAAAGTCTGTTTTCCTTCTATCAACAAAAAGCAAACAAACAATCACACATACACACATAATGTGTTAAGATTCTCACTTCCTTCAGCAGATAAAACACATTCCAGGGCACTAATGTCAACCAAATGTTGCTGTCATCTTACCAGCAGAAAAAACCAGAGTACTACTTTATCAGTAAAATTGAGACTTACATTTATTTTGGGATAACGAAAGAGATGAACTTCTTTAGCAGTCATTCTGGAATTCAGCAAACTTTTTCCAGCTGACTTAGAGATCTGTTGACAGCTGTATAAAATTGAGGGCTGTCTTAATAGGAAAGGCAGTGTCATCATGCTACAAACTATGTGAGACAGCAGAAAGATTGGAAAGACCTTTTGGTCTGTTTTGTGGGTGACCTGTCAAAGGGGACTGCAGTAGTTCATTTTTCAGGCTTAGTAATTGTCCTGAAAGTAAATGTATCATTTTCCTTCTGCTTATCTAATATGACTTTTAGGAAAAAAATATTGTGTAGAAGAACACAGAGGAACGGGATAATTTCAGACTAGTTTGCAACTGAAAAATGAGTTTTCACCTAAGATAAAATTTCAAGATAAATTTCTGCTTTCTTTAGTTAATTTTTTTCATTCACTTCATCAGAAAGCTGAGAGAGAATTTGCCAGGAAAAAAACCAAACAAAACAAAACAAAACAAAGTGGTCAGAGTTTAAAAGATATTTAGGTCCTCCATGCCCATCAATGGTAGTTAGAACTAGAAACTGAAATCACTTTAAAATATCTTATCTGTGGTACCTCACCTCTCCCAAAAATAAAAAGGTGAGGTACACAGACAGTGAATACATCTGGAATTGATTTTCTGAGAAAAACCTGCAACTAATCAGGAATTGCATGCTGAGGTAGTGATAGACATAGCAGAAAAAGCACATGTCCTGGCTTGAAATATTTTTATTGCAATTAGTAGATTTTGATGCCTCTTGGATCTTCTCCATTTGAAACATATTCAACATCCTGAGATATTCAGGAGGCATATTAGAGCTGAACATTTTATACTGTACTTACCCTGTTAATGTTTCCCCTTCTTGTGATACTGGGGAGTGGGAGGACAGGTGATGGTACCTAATAATGTGCAAACCTTTATTATTTTTGTGTTATGGATTATGTATAAAGCATAGCAGAAAATTGTTTTAAAGCTAAGAGTAACTCCTGGGTGGTAGCACTTCTGCTTTCAGAAATATCTATCATTTAGTTCTTCTGTGTCTCAAAATTGGAGAAGGAACTGTTTTCCTAGAAACTAACATGGCTGTAAATAAGAATTTTACAGCAACATTCAGCTTTGGAGTTATGCAATCCTATCACAAGGCTTCTCCTTGTGCAGTTTGGTTCAGACTGTGTGTTCCTATCACAAGGGATACAAAGGAACTTTTCTTTAGAAGGGTTTAATGATGACATGATTTCTCTGAGCACAGTAAACCTAACTCAGCTGAAGACAGTTGTCTGAGCATAGAAAAAGGTTTCCCTCAAAATACCAGTTTATCCTTAAGATCCTGACTGTCAAGCAAATCATATTTTCTTGCTTTCTTTTGTTTTCTTAGGATCATGTTACAAGGGCATTAATAGATGTATGTTGGCTTCGGCTTTCTGACTTTTTTGCAGCCTCCCAACATGCATATCAACATACACATAGACATTTATATATAACCAAAACCATATTCTGTCCATTTTCTTGTTCACCAGACTTACATTCCATCCAAAGGACCTCAACATTTGTATAAAGGTGGTGATTTCTATGCTTGGGTGATGATCTTTCTACTATTTAATGTAACGTTTACTATGGTAATTCTACTGTTTCTTCACTTTCACTGACTGCAGTCTGTTCTGCCAAATATTTTTAATATTTTTTCCCATTAGTGCCATTTACACGTTATTTTATGTTACTACAACTCAGGATAGCAGGAATTCAGATATAACTTCATGCTTTATATCTGCATGATAAATTCATCTACACAATCTAACAGGAGAGAAAGAAAACTGTGCTGCAGTGAAATAGACTATCTTTTCTTATTCTGCCACCTTCTGAAATATTCAAATACCTTGACAGCAGAGAGTAAGACAATCTCAAGTCACTTCTAAGTCTTAAAGTTTGTAATGAATTTATATTTGGCTTATATAATAAAAAAAAGGAAATGTTTTTAACATTTAAAAGTACCTTTTCATCCCTCCTGTGTTTATGTTCAAAGATCAGGGATATGATCTGTTCACAACAAAGGAAGGAGCAAAAAAAAATATGTGAAACATGACTTCATTTATACAGCTTAGTTCACCTCACCAAAGCATTTCACAAATTACATGCACGTCAGCAACAAATGTGAGCAGTTATAATGAAATATTTGATCAACCTGTGCCATAAAGAGGTCACAAGGAATTTCTGCTATCCTAGAAGCCCTGGAGCAGCTCTGTTACAAAGGAAGAGGGTAGCACACATGATGCAGACCATGCCATATGCAAATCTATTTCTCTCTCTTGCTGTGGTTTTCCTTGATCTAGCCAGGACTATAAACATGCATGCAAAATTAGTGGACCTGATCACCTGTTTTATATGTAGAAAACTAAAAGTATCACAGTTTAGGAGAGATGGTGTCTTCCTTTTTCTGTTGCAAATCTGAGTCTCTACTTTGCATAAAAGTATAGCTGTAAGGTGCTCAGCAAAACCATTTTGCTGGAACTTATGATATACCTCTGTTTCTCTATATTGGTCAGTCTTGATACTCTGTTGTTGCTATTTGGTATCTGCAAGCGTTTATGTGTGCAAATAACTGCAGTGGAGAAAAGCTGCTGGTTCTGGAAGAAACCACCCATGACTCCATGAGCTGCTTTTTAGGAAGCTTTCCATGAGCAGGCATGCTTTCCTGTTCTGCCTTTATGGGACAAGGCAGAGCTGATGCTGCCTAGGGCTGCTGGCAAGTATAGCTCTGCAAACATTCATTAGTATGACAAACAGATAACTGAGGCAAAATGAGGACAAAATGATGGTGCAAGCGGCTTTAACTGAGGTGAAAGCAGCACTAAATTTAAGTCATTTGTCCATCATCTTAGTACCATAATTCAATATTCCTAGCAATAATTTGCAAGAGTAGAAGCGAGATAGTGCCAGGCTTGGAAGCAAACATGGACCTGATAAGAAGGCTATCCATCATAAAGAGGGACATTGGTGATATGTGAATTATTCACTCTTATCTACTTACTATTTATTATATTTTTATGTATTTATGTATTCTATTTCATCTCCTCACAAAGCATAAATGGAAGTGACATTTCTATGCCTGAAATTATGAGGAAAAATATGCAAAATTAATTCCATTGTAAGTAAACAACAATAGCATTGTCCTTAGGATTTCATATTGTCCTTAGGTCTTAAAGACCATCAGCAGAGAGAAAATTAAAAAGCCTGCCGAAATTGGAGCTTACTTTCATGTTGTTTCACTCCTCTAGGTTGTGAGTGACTGTGGGTTGAAGGGCAAAGAAGGAGAGGGAATGTGGAGGGGAGAGAAGTGACTTCCTTGTAGTCTAGATACCTATAAAAGGCTGAACTGAAATTTCTGCTGCAGCAGGATTTATCAGCCTGCCTAAGCTCAGTTTTTATAGGGTTCTGAGTGGAGCTGGTTGGCTACTATTTAAAATTTTGGAAATTTTTTTGCATCAGAAAAAGACATATGAAAACAGAAGTATTTTCTAGGAAATCACCAGTTGTACTTGTTAGCCCTTTTTTTTTGCATTCTTGAATGCTTTGGAAGGTCAGAATGTTCTTGCAGCTTTCTTAAAAATGAAACTAAAGTCCAAAAGTAAATTGTTTTAAATAATTGGATTATAGATATTTGTGCTAGTTACAGAACATTAATATTGAAAAAAGAACATAGCAAAAAAAAGAAAAAGTATTCTTTGATTTATTGCCATTGATCAGAAATTATTTCTGTATATATAACTTACATCATAGTTTATATTATGAATTTGCTACGTTATGGTTTACATTTCTGAGAGCTTGTCTTTATGGGAATTATTTCTGTGTAAACCTGAATCTTTTTAAAAACAGAAGCATCTTTACTACTTTGATAGAGGTCACTGTCTTAAATATCAGAATTAAGAGCAATCTAATATGAGCAGATAATTTACCATTACACTGGAGCTATACTTTTTCTTACAAAATACTAAAAGGGTCTTGTATTGCAAATTTTCTTGGGATAACATATAAGAAATTGCTTTAATGTTCAAGTAGAGTATTTTTTGAAGGTTATATAAACTTTTCATCATTTGATAAACTTCAGTGTTATGGAACAGAATCATGAGATATTTATGCTGAAAGGAAATGGTGAAAGTTAGCCAGCCCAGTCTCCCCATTGAAGCAGGACCAGCTGTGAGGTTGTGTTACGTTACTTAGGAACTGACTCAGTTGTGTTTTGAATATGTCCAGGGATGGATACTCAGCAGCCCCTCTTGACAGTGAGCTTCTCCTGCTGCAACCTCTGTTGGTAGCCCCCTATTCTCACTGTGCATCTCTGAGAAGTGTCTTAGATAACCCAGAATACGTACTAGAACCTTCACTTGGCCTTCTTTTCTTCAGGCCCTTTTCAGATTATCACGCCAGAACTTTAGGATTCATGAATCAGTGTGGCACTCATTCCAGCTGGTTCACCACAGGACCAGCTCGGATATGTGAATCTTGACATGGTCTAGGTCTGAATCTAGACCAATATTATCCAAAAACAGTCGTGTGTTCCCTCCATGACCTGGTAAAAGTAACTTATTATGGTGGTGGCTGCATGCCAATGCATCATGGAGATACATGCCAAAGAAACCTGTACTGATAGCAGAGAGTCTAAAACTACTCAGCCATAGAAAAAAGGACTAGAGTGAGAAAGCTGGGACACTTTTTTTTACTTCTTTTTTTTTCCTATATTTTCTTTTTTCTATTTTTTTTTTCTGTTCAGACTAACATGAGAACCATTTGCAAAAGATTTGTTCTTATAAGTGTACCAATTTCATCAATGATTTAACATACGCAATTGATATGATGAACTACAGGGATACAATTTTTATTTAAGGCAATATTTATATAAGGAAATATTTGAGGCAGTACAATATTGATGCTACTGTAAAAAGCCTAAAGATATAGCAGTCTAGTGGGAGAAAAACAAAAAGGTTTATATAAAATATGCTTAGAATCAAACTATATCCATACCAGCATCCAGCCTGAAGTGATTCGTCTTGTGAATAATGGGATTAATAATGAAATGGCCCAGGAGCAAAATGATGCTATGTTTTACATTCCTTCATTTTGCCCAGTTAACTCTACATGAATGAAAACAATGTATAGAAATTATCCTGACAGTGGGCTACATGACCACAAAAAATAATAGGAAAATTGTTACCTGATGGTCAAAACATATAAAGGAAAAAATAATTTTTAAATCCAAAATGTTTGTTCACAGAGGAAAATAAAATATTCTCTAAAAAGGTAGTTTTAACAGAAAGCAGTGTACTATTACAGATTCAAAAAACTACAAGCCCTTTCTCTAAGAAGTTATACTAAGAGAGTCAACCTTTTATTCTACTTGCTGAGGTTTCTTTCTTCCCTCAAATTGTCATGTCAAAGTAGTTCAGTACCTGTGAATTCTATGAAGCCCCATATTCCGAAACACTTACTTGCAGATTTTTAAGACATAACAAAAGGTGGTAAAGCAGCAATGGTTATATAATATCTAATAATACAAAGACTATGTAGGACTGAGAATATATATAGTGTTGACAGCTAAAATGTGATTTGAGAACATGTAAAGCAATTTCAGTTATACCTCTGTGGAGCTGATTTGACAGTGAAAAGTGACTGTACATTACCTTGGTTCAAAGTAAGAGTTTGTGAAAACCCTGTCTAAACAAGGATGAGCTTAAATATACAAAGGTTCACCAACAGTCTGTAAAGAAAATGCAAGTCAGTTTTCCTGATTCCTGCATCCAATGTTATAAACATCCACATTTTCTGGGCCAGAAAATACATGCAACTTATTTAAAATATCACAGCAGGGTTTAAAGCTAATAATTCATAGCTTTAAATAGTATATTTGATGAAAAGTGTTGAAAGTCAGGATGTTTAGGTAAATTATTCTCCTGGAATAGACTTCCTTCTGTTTGTGCTGTTTGATGGATGAGATCACTGGCATAACCCAGTGAGGGCTGGTGTTTTTAAGGTGCTAGTTTACATAAACTATGGGTTTGGCATTATGGAGAGTGCCAAACAGGTGTTCAAGTTGAGGCAGATTTTGAAAGAAGATACCAAATTAATACACTAGGGGTTTGGTAGCATGCTGTAAGACTACAGTGTGGATTTCTCAATTCTTCAAAACACATAGGAAAACTCACTTTTATTTAAACAAGAAAGTGTCAGTTTTCACAGAAGAGGGAAGGGACTCTTGAATATATTACAGTTAAAATTCACATAAATGTTTGAAATGTGTCCAGTTTTAACACAAAAAGCTCCAACAAATCTGAGTAAAGAATAGTAGGCTTTAACACTTTTTTAGGGTAATGTAAACTGAAACAGAATCACACATGACGCAACAATTATGTTGCACTCAACTGTGTGAAATGACAGATTCATCTGAGGTAATCACGTTTCACAAACATGCTGTTTCCTGTGAGAATGATGAACCCTTGACACTTTTAATGGCTTTGTTCAACTGACAAGTGATGCCTTCCTTCAAGCAAAACAACTGCATACCCCAAACTGGTACCAACATGGTAGTGAGTAAAAAGTATAATATTTGTACTTTTTTTCAAATATTTCAAATTTTCGGTAAGGGCGCACAGAATATTTTTTTCTCTTTTGTTTTTGAAATGATATGAAGTAGAAAGAAAAGTCTTTAAGGAGAATACAACCATAGTAGGGCATTAAAATTATTTTAATAGCAAACAAAAATAATGTCATACCTTTAGACTTTGAAAACTTAAGCTTCATTTACAGGAAGGGGAGCTTCATCTAAAAAGCTGTACAGCTGAAAAAATCTTTTCAATTTTTCTAGTAAAAAAGCAGATCCACAAAAAAAGTCTGTGTTAGTCCACAGTTTTTTAACTCCTAGTTCTTAGGCTCCCAGCAGTTATTTAATGACCTGTAGGAGATTCCCAGATTCCACAGACATTTTGTGGCAATGTTCATGAAAAGATTCATGCCACTGCTAAATTCTGATTTAGATTATAGTGCCCCTACTCAATATGAAATTGTGAGGACGCAGACAGGTTGTAAGTAATGCAATGTAAAGCATGCTTTGTAGAACTGAAGATAATTGCAGAACTATAATTATGATTATTCAGATTGGAGTGGACCTCTGAAGACTATTTCTTTCTTGTCTTCCAAGCAGGGCCAATTTTTAAGATGTATTTGATCTTTGATACTAGATGAGGGACTTTTTTGGATGCATTTGGAACTTGTCCAAAGACAGAAATTACAGAACTTCTCTGGGCTCCTGTTCATTGTCTCTTTTTGAAATTTAACGATGTATTTATTCATCTATGAAATACAAATGAAAATTAAGCACCATTACTAAAACAATCACTCAGTCACATGGTAGACTCAGGTTCAGGTATGTCTTCCATTGAAAGCAAGTCTTGTACCACCATCTATGGATTATTGTACAGTGATGGAAGGAAGCGAGATGGGGTAGTGGAAGAACGCAGAAGCTCCTTTGTTTCAAATTTGTTGTTGAAGCTGTTCTGTTCTGTGTAGAATAAGTAAGTGCCACAGAACCTGAATCAAGATAGAGAATAGCCTTTCTCATAGAAGGTAAGATATGCCTGTCTGTATAAAAATAAATTTAAGTATCCTTAAATGATATATTTTTGTATAAGGATAACTGTAATTTTGTGAAAAAAAAAAGTGTGAACAAACACAATACCACAAGATGCTTTCATTAAGGCAGAGAAGGTAGCAAAATATATCTCAAACAGCAATTTCATGGATGGCAGCAAATATTAGTCATTGAATGGAATAAAAAAGAAATCACCAAACACTTGCTGAAATTGTTTCATGGACTTTCTAATCATACTGTAAAACTTTTAATACTGCTTGACTGACTGTCTCCATCTTAATTTTTCACGTATTTGAAGCTATCTCTAATCAGTTTAGTTACAGCTTTCTAAAGGACTGGAATCATGAAGTATGCTTATCACCTTTTAACTATCTCAGATTAAGTATTGCTGCTGAATTTTCTGTTAAGAATTATGTAAATTAAAAATCTTATGAAACTATTACAGAAATTATATAGGCTTATTTATATAAACTGTACCTTGGTTCTTTGAAGATTACTATTCTATTAAAGATAAAAGTGTTTGAGGATGCATTGTAAAGCAAGAGAGATAAGTAGATATGAGTTATTTGTGATTTCCTATAGGTGAATATTCTGATTATAACTTTGAATCTCTAGCTGCTATGGCATTAAATGCTCTTGAAGGATTTTATCTATTCCTTCATATTTTTTTGCATTTTAAAATGCTGTTTAGTTCACAGAGTTAGCACTTGTGTTAAGCAAAAATGTAATAGATAATTTTCTTTTTTTTTTTTTTTTTACAATAAAGATTATTTTGACTTATGCCTGCTGTTTTGAGCTTTGGAGGGAGCTTAATTTGCCAATTACTAAACCTGGGTTTTATTCCTGGTATTACCATTACTGACAAGCTGGGTACCATTGTGACTGGTAACTCTTTCAGTGTTTAGCTTTTGGTCTAGGATTACATAATTAGAGAACAAATGTCATTATTAGAAAATAAAATAAAGAATTAGCTAGCAGTTTACAAATCATTTAAGTTCAACTAAGGCAAAAGAACTCTGAGAGAGAAAGACTCAATGGGCCCACAGTAATACAGAACATTAATACAGGGAAAAGTGACTTTTAAGCATAGAAGTCATTTGGAAGCCATTTGCACTTTGCAGTCACTAAACTGTTTTTAATTTGCTGTGTTGGTTCGTGTTATCTTCTCCTACTTTGACATCCTCACTTTTCAATGCTAGTATTTAGGTTGATGAAAAAATATTCATATTTTGGCAGAAACATTTGCCATTTTTGGGGGGAAGACTGGTATAAATTATTCAGTTAGATTAAAACAACAGTCTATTTGAACACAGAAGAGGCTAAATCCAATTATGTAACCTCTCCTTCTTTACAGAATTGGCAAATGTCATGGGTTTCTCTGATTAGGGTTTTTTTTTTTTATAAGAGGAAGATTGGCTTCTGTTGGAAGCCTCTTGAAGATTCCTTCCATCCTACAGAGCAGTGCCAATGAGGGCCAGCTCCGAGGAAAACTTCCTGCTTTTGAAGCATTAAGTTACGCCCCTGCGTGAAAACATATTTAAGTAGTTGTTGCGCAGTTAGAAATTGGCAGCCATGGATTAACAACATCACAATGCAGACATCAAGGTCAGTGCAGGAGGAGAAGAGGAGAAGGAGGGGGAGGGACCCCAAGGATCAGGGAGAGGACTTAAAACTANTTAAGCATTATTCTAAGGTCTGCTATTCTAAGGTATTAACCAAAGCTCCTCTCTTGGTTGTTATCTCTAGCCATAAATTCCTAGCTGGTTTTTTTTTTCCCCTTCCTTCTGGAAGGCGAAAAGTGTGGGGGGAGAAAGGCCTTGAAACAGTTTTGCTGGACACCAGGCATTTTATCCAGGGTCAAAACACGTCAGCAAAGGAACTGTCATTTCTTTGTAAAATCTTTCATTTCATGTAAGTAATTGCATACTTAAAATAAAAATTACCCAATATTGATTTAAAGACCTTGAATGATTGAAAATACAGCATTCCTAGAGAGGTAACTTTAATGATTCATTTTCCTCATTGTTAAAAGTGAAAAAACCCACCTTAGCTTTTTATAGATTAGTCTAATTTCTGTGATCATTAAGACTTTACTTCTGACAAAATACAGGCCTGTCTTCTACCAGAAAGTTCTTTTCCACATAGCAATGGTAAGAGACCACCTGATTAATTTCCTGTGGGTGACTAGACTCAATTTCTCTTTCATCTTATTGAAAAACTACTTTTAACACCTTTTTAACATCTTTTTTTAAATAAGTCCCACTTTTTTAATTCAATTGAGAGCACTTTATGCACCTATTGAGCAAGATAGGAGCTCTCAGATGCTCAAATATCAGTTGCCTGCGTGACACACACCCTCTTTTTCATAGGGAGCCCCCTCTCCTCTTTTCAAAACAGCTGCCAAATGAGGCTGAGGTCAGCCAAATAAAGAGATATTACCTTCCCTTCTGCAAAGAACCTTCTACCCAAGTTCAGCAGTAAAAGTTGCTGAGGTCAAGTTCCATTTTTGCCAGTTTAAAATGTGTCCATTAAGAAGAACCTATAGTATAAGGAAGCTTAATTATAGCTAAAGGAAAGTGAATAAATGACATGGTGAAAATGTATTGCCTTCACCATGTGAAAGATCAGGTACTACAAACAAGGCAGAGTGGAAGTATTTCTTGTCTTTTAACTACCATTGTCAACTTATATTTGATGTTGGGCAAAATGAAATTTATTGCATTAAGAACATAGAAATTTGGTAGAAAATAAACCCACTTGTGTTCCAGCTGCTCCTCAGAGTTCAGAGGGGCTGGCTGTATCTGGGCTTATGGGCTTATAGTCAGTGTAGTGTTGTAAGTCTGGTCACATTCAATAAGAACCTTCACAATTACAGATTTATGAATAGTGTGGTTTACTGAAGCAGAAGAAATACAAATTTGGAATTACCATTGAAAAATGCATTTACTGCATTAGTGCTAAATCTTACAAAAGAAAGAAAGAAATAAAACACCACACCAACTCAGCCAACCAACCAACCAACAAACCAACCATAAAAACAACCAAACCAGTAATTCATTAAGCTTGACTTTACCATGAATTAAGCTTAATTTCATCCATGTGTGCTCCAACACAGGCAGAGGTGCAAATATTACCAATAAGGCCTCTCTACTTTGGGGACGAGAGAGGAGCAAGTCCATCAACACGTCTGCAAAATGGGGTTGTATTCTCATCCTCTGCCACAGGGTATTTCAAATGCCAATTTATACTTCTGGAAGAAGTGAAAGTGAGACTGTAGTCAAATATCCTATAACTGCCATACAGACTGGGTGGCAGCCAGCTTATATGTAAAAGAGGGATATCGAGACTTACAAAGAGTGAGATTACAAAGGCTGTGGGTCTTGCATAAGGGTGCAACAGAACTGTGATAAAACAGAATTCAGAACAGAAGGAAAGCCCCACATATCTCACAGATTTAGGCCTAATTCCTAGAAAGTTAAGTATGGCCTGCTCTTGACAAGTATGTTCAGCTCTGCTTTGATATGTATGGGAAAAATAATGGCTTTTATTTTTCTGCAATAGAAGTTTTCATCTCTAGAGCTTTGGCTAACACACAGCAGTTGCACCCAACACATAAACCCATGTTAATAAATCAAACTTTCAACCATTGCTTTAGAACTGAGAAGATGTAAAAGAATACCTTTTGGTATTTTTTTTCTTCATAAGATATATTTAAGAAGAATAGAACACTGTGACTATATTAGTTTACTCAAGAGCACACTATATTTAATGCTGTGGCCCATATACAGAGAAAAATTTTAAAAATTGTCACCTGAATGTGGCTTAATTTAGACATTTTTTACAATCTATTCTATAAAGGTGCTATCATTCTAGCTTTGATTTCTTATTAAACCACATTGAGACAAGTGTATTCTTTCTAGAATGGATGAGCTAACTTTTTTCTCGCTTTGACTACAAACCACATACATAGGACCTATGTGGACAATTATTAGAGTGAAGGAGGGGTCAAATATTGAAAATACTTCTCTACACTACAGTTAAGAAGATGCCTATACACTAACAATAGATCTCATAGTTCCCATTATAAGCAGGCTGGAGAAGCTCTACCTTCTCAGTAATACCACCATTAAGTACCTTGAATCACTAGTAATATAAGCACAGTGATGTTCTTTCTAACACAAAAAAAAACTTACAGATTGCAACAGTCTGCCAGAAGTACATGTCTGCTTATGCCACTAACAATGATTCAGTAACATCTATTTGGTCTCTGGAGCAGTTAAATGACCATCTTGTGTCAGGAGAATAGTTTCCTTGGCAAAGATACCTAGAAGAAAATGGATCTTTGCTCTTTGACAGTTGTTCCCTTTAGTTTGTTCATTCTCTATAATGAATTTATGCTTGAACAAAAGGGATTGATTGCCACTGCAAGCAATTGGTTAAGAAAAGTAACTACCTACATCCATAGAAGCATTTCATTACAGGGAATATGGGTCTCATAGTGATTAGGACTAAAGAAAGCATTGCAACCAGAAAGTCAGCAAGACAGTAAAAGTACCAAACCTGTTACAGAGAGTACTGTACAGTAAAACAGATCATATGATAGTGGCATGGATTCATCCCCAGTCAGCAATCAATTACCACATAGCTGCTTTCTCACTTTCCCACCAGCGGAATTGGGGAGAGAATCAGAAGGGTAAAAGCTGGAAAACTCATGGATTGAGATAAAAAGTTTAATAGGGAAAGCAAATGCCACACACACAGGCAAGGGAGAACAATTTACCACTTCCTATGGGCAGGTAGGTGTTCAGCCATCTCCAGGGGATCAGGGCCCATCATGTGCAAAGGTGACTTGGGAAGACAAACACCATCACCCCAAATGTCCCCCTCTTCCTCCTTCTTCTCCCCACTCTATATAGTGAGCATGGTGTCCTATGGGATGGAACATCCCTTTGGTCAGTTGGGGTCACCTGTCCTGGCTGTGTTTCTCCCAGCCTGCCATGCACCCCCGATTTCCTCTCCAGCATGGCAGTACACAAAGCAGAAGAGGCCTTGGCTCTGTGTAAGCACCTCTCAGCAATAAGAGAAATATTTCTATATTGTCAAACCTGCATTCAGCACAAATCCAAAACACAGTCCCATACTAGCCACTGTGAAGAAAATTAGCTCTACCCAAGCCAAAACCAGCCCAGTTAGGAAGGTGAAGTAGAGGTGTAATTATTAGAAGAGAAAATAAATATTATGTAATGGATTGAATTATATATGAGCTGAAGAGCTAATGAAGTTTGAGTTTTACAAAGAAATGAAATTAAAATGCGTCTTCTACAAGAATTTGAACAATGACTGTACAAGCAAGTCATCAGGGATTCCTAATCCTATTAAATCTAATCACCACAGTGTCTGTTTCTGCATTCACAATGAGTTTGCACACAGGAGAATAAATTAAAGCACATTACAGTGGGTCATACTTTTCTCCAGACAACATGATGGCACAAATTCTGCCCTTCTAAAATGCAAACGCAAACACAACTTTGGATACATTCATATTATTAAGAAACTTAAGTGTAACTCAAGTCACACATGGTGTGATGATCTTCTTGGTCTACACACTTCCTATGTAAATTACAACAAGTCACTTCAAATTTCTGTGCTATGATTACCTACTTATTCCTTGCTAGTAATACCCTCCTTCTCTCATCTAAAAAAAAAATAATTTTTTTTTTAGCTCACTGGAAATGAAAAGAAAAAAACAAAATCAATATTATCATGATTTCAGAATCTTCTCCAAAATTATCACAGGCACCATTTTAATGTCATTATAGTCATGATATCTGTACTATGGATCATAATTTTTTCCTAACTGTTTTTGCTTGTCTTTATTTTCACTTGCAAACTGCTTTCTCAATCTGTAATAGAAAAGAAAGAAAAGAAAAAAAGAAGAGGAGAGGAGAGGAGANAGAAGAGAAGAGAAGAGAAGAGAAGAGAAGAGAAGAGAAGAGAAGAGAAGAGAAGAGAAGAGAAGAGAAGAGAAGAGAAGAGAAGAGAAGAGAAGAGAAGAGAAGAGAAGAGAAGAGAAGAGAAGAGAAGAGAAGAGAAGAGAAGAGAAGAGAAGAGAAGAGAAGAGAAGAGAAGAGAAGAGAAGAGAAGAGAAGAGAAGAGAAGAGAAGAGAAGAGAAGAGAAGAGAAGAGAAGAGAAGAGAAGAGAAGAGAAGAGAAGAGAAGAGAAGAGAAGAGAAGAGAAGAGAAGAGAAGAGAAGAGAAGAGAAGAGAAGAGAAGAGAAGAGAAGAGAAGAGAAGAGAAGAGAAGAGAAGAGAAGAGAAGAGAAGAGAAGAGAAGAGAAGAGAAGAGAAGAGAAAGAAAAAAGAAAAGAAAAGAAAAGAAAAGAAAAGAAAAGAAAAGAAAAGAAAAGAAAAGAAAAGAAAAGAAAAGAAAAGAAAGGAAAGAAAAGAAAAGAAAAGAAAAGAAAAGGCATCATCCAGACCCAAATCTACTCTGGCAGATGGTCGAAATATCATTCCTTGTCATTATTGAAGCAGGCGTGATATAAGAGAGAAGAAAGTCCTAAAGAGAAAGAGAATGGAGTGAGGAGAGCTAGAGGAGGATGTAGGGTTGAATGAATCTGCAGCTTTTTAATTCTTTGTAGTTTTTCACCATGGACACTTGTGGGAGAAGGGCTGAGTCTCTGATCTTGGGCATATGAACTTATGAAAATTTGAAAAGTGGCTTTAATCCCTTTCTCTCTCTCTGGGCCATGAATCTGCCTGATTTTATCTTCTCCAGTATGAATGTGTTGGTTCCTAGAGACAATGTTCTTAGTACAGCTATGTTTAGTATGGCCTTAATCCTGCATGCACTTAGACACCAGCTCCATTGAACTTGATGTAAGAATATTTAACAGGTGCTTCACTGTATCCACTGTGAATGAAAGAATATTCTTAAGCTGTCAGGTATATTAGGTGTTTTACACTTTTTATTTTTTCCCTACTCTGAAGCAACAGGAATACTCTGTCACCTGAAAATGGTATCCTGTACTTACTGTAGAGAATGAACACACTGACTTACTATGACAAATCCTATATGCCTTCAAAGGTGACATTTCATTTATCTTTTTCTTGGAACATTTCTCTCTTGCTGCTGGTACTGGATGAGTTGTATAAGAGTAGGACCAGGGAAGACATTATTGGAATAATTGCACATTAGTTTTCCCTGAAGGAACTGTAAAACTCAATGTTTGTGCAGAAGGGGATTTAGCAGAAAGGAGCCTCTACCAAAATAACTATCATGAATAAAATCTATCTGGTGTGACAATCACAGATACAGCTCTTTTTAAGTTTCCCCAGAAAATACACCATTGACATTTTATTTTACTGGAATTAGTCCCATCTTTGGCTTTACATGGGATCTTCAAAGTGTTTTGGATCATGAGAACACAAGAATGAAATTATAATTTATCCCTAGGAGAAATGTTATTGTTATGGATCACTCTAAGAATATCTGACTTTTGTAGGAGGGAAGTGATCTTATAGCAGTGAGATCCATTTTGGTTGGGAAAGCAATGTAAATTGATAGTGTATATGATCAGGGTATGTCTGTATCAGTCTGTGAACACCATCTTGTACTTATCAAAGAGAGATAAAACCAGACACATGTGATAACTTTCTTTGATAAAATAGGACTATGTTAGACAAGGGAAATGAAGTTGATGTAATCTAGCTGGATTTCAATAAAGCATTTGATGTGACAATCATTATTTAAAAGGGAGAAGATAAGGATTAGGTCATGAATTTTATGGAAGATAGGAATGGGCTAGAGCAGAGAGAGCAACTGATTGTACTGAAAGCAAAAGAAAGATGTTACTAGTGAAAGATGAAAACAGCTCATGGGTCTGAGATTGTTTAACATTTACATTTTTGAACAGCTTGAAAAGTAGCGATGTTTAAATGAAAATTACAGAGGTTTACAGTGACCTATGAGGATTCCTCTGCAAGTTAAAAAAACGTAATTAATATCATAGCAATGATTCAAAGGACTTTTTGAATGTTAGTAATAGAAATAAGATTCTGTTTTAAAGTACAAAGCAAAAATATTTCAGAATTAATAGAATTTATGTTGCAAACTTATTGTTTTCTTTTGTAAATGGTAGGGGGAAGAACAATTTGAGGTAGGTCAGGGTTAAAGTGGTTTGTTTCACCTAACTAAAACCATCTACAGACGAGTGAGGAGAGATCAGCACCCCAGAGGACAGTCCATGCAGCCTTAAAATATATGTTCAAGATATGTGGGAAACATGATGCAGCTCCTGCAAGAGGAATGTGGTCTCATATGGCTTAGGATGTGTCACAGTCTGTGTTGTAGCTGTTATCAAGGTTCACCTAAGGGAGCACTTCGGAAAATATGAGCTATCAGCAAAGACCAAGTGGGTTAGGCCTGTTAGGAGTATAGACAGCAGGATCAAGACTGGAAGGTACTGTCACTTTACTGCTTTTCTGTAAGTGGTTGCTGAGATTAGGAAGAGAACAATCTTGAGAAGGTTGGAAATTTTTATCTAAAAAATTGGCAATTACCTGTCAGAAATTATGCATTGATTCTGATACTTCCATTCTTGTGGCTCTCTTGGAGGCCACTTTTCTGTGATTATTGAACACTGATCTCCAAAAGCTTTTTGAGATAAAGCAGGAACATTGACTCTAGCTGACTTGCAAGTTCTTAGGACTCCCTGTGAAAAAACAGTGTCTCCATACATCAGTCTAGGGAAGAGTGAAACCAAATTTAACATCTGAATATCCATTCAAAAGGATATTGCACTTCAGAAGGACCACACTAAGAGAGGCTGGAAAGAAAAGCAGTAGTAGTACTTTCTCTAGAGTGAAATGCCAAAAAGTCTCCCACCTCAAAGAAGAGTGAGACTAGATGAGAGATGAGAGCATTGCAGAATATTTGCAAAACTTTGGAACTCATGTGTTTTCTTTAGAATAAATTTATACACATACTAAAATCCTTTTATAAACTTCATTCCTAAATTTTCTGCAGTATTTATCCAGAAAGTGCAAGTCAAAATATCTATCACCTTGCATATGAGCTCTGTGGGATTCCCCTTTAAGGGAAATTCCCAGAGAGTACCCAGAGGGTCAGTTTGTAACATCATCTAGGTAAGGTTCATCAATAATATATCACTAGTCTGATGGATTATAATTATGATTTTCCTTAATTCATTTCTCGCTTGTGTGAATGTTATTGGCACATCCTGATGGTGCCATGTAATTCCAGTCTTGAGTTTTACAGTGGATTGAATCAGCCCTTTCAAAGAACACAAACTATAATGGGCCATGAAACTACTTCTGAAGAGTGAATCAAAGAGGGAAAAGATGGTCCTGCTATCTACTGGGATCAGGATCTGATAGAGCATTAGAATCCTATCCAGAGAAGAGAAAAACTACTACTCATTTTAAACAATGAAGTGACAGCCATAATTATATCCTGACTGTTGACCCTGACTCAACTGTGAGCCAGAAGCTTCACAATGAAAATGTGAGTTTTGTAAAATATGGTTGTGAAAACTGCCAAAGTTTTCAATGACAAATCTGGTGAGAAATGAAGAGAACTCTCCCCTCCCTGCATTTTAGAAACTATGCAGTGCACAAGTCACTAGGAACAAGCTGCAGTGTCAGCATTTTGGATATGCTCAGGAACAAGTGAATTCAATTTACCACCAGCAGCAGAGGTGACCGTGAAGATCCTGTACCTGTGCAGAGCTACTGTGCAAGTACCAGCACCTCTGGGCTGCAGAGACTGCTACTGATGGGGGGGGGTCAGTGCAGATCAGGGCAGATCAGCACCTTCCTATCCCAGGTGGTGTAATGAGACAGATCCAAAAATAAAGTTTAAATGCTTGATTCAGTTCAGCTTTTCTCTAAAGTGGCATAAATCCTGAGGATAATTTAACTTGCATGTGTGAGTCCAATTAGATTAAAGGTGCTGGTGGTACTGCATCTTGCCAACAGCTATATCAATTGCCTTTCAGGACGGCCCTTCAATCCTTTAATAGCAGGATTATTCTTTTGGATTGTTTACTGTGGATTTCTTTCTCCATCCACACTTTTTAGATAGGGAGCAATGTCTTGTAAACCTATTAGAAATTTTGCATATATGTAAGACATCAATTCTTAGCTAGTGTAATCCTGAATATTTTTAGCCACTTCTGTAAATCTGCAGAATAAATTAATCTGAAAAGCTGTCTGAGTAGTTTGAATTTACTGGGGCTGAATCTGTGTACCTCTAGCTTTAATACCTCATCACAGAAACCTTTCTAATTCCAGACTTTTTGAAAGTGCCTGACACTTAATAGTAGATCATGTTTTTAAAAAGAACTTTGGCCCTCCTGTAGGAGATCTTAATTTGTCTTTTAAATTATTTGATTCAAGAGATGAATCTTCAACTCTCTGATTTTTCAATGTTTCCTGCATTTTTTATAGATTCCGTAGTGATAGCATTTGCAGACTTCACTTAACAAATATATTCAAGCGGCATTTTCATTTCACTTCACATTTCCATTTGTTTTCATTTACATCCCACTTAAATACTTTTTCTTTCGATCACTTACATTTAATGTGATTATAGTAATAAAACGACTTTGCCTGGGGAGTGTAAATTATATATGAAGCCCATGTAAGCTCAATCTCATAAAAATACACATTTTAATAGAAGGAAATTGGATGTTGAATGCTAAGGATGGGTGATTTACAGTGAATTCTGACTGTGTGAAGTACGATTGAACAGGTCATTTTCCATTCTCTTATTTTTGTTAAAAAAGCAGCTTATATAAATTACCATTTGACTGCATATTGGCAAGTAATACCTTTTGCACACTGAAAGGAATTTAAAAGATTGCTAAATAAAATACTTGAATCCTTCTATTTTTATTCTTTTCCTCCTAACAGAGAAAAAAATGTCTCTCCTTTGAATTAAAAAAAAAAAAAAATCTGAAGAACTTTTCCTGTCTTCAGATCTCTTTGTGGCAATCATGACTGGTGATATTTATCAAGAGCAAAACTTTTTCATTGTACATTTTATATAGCTTCATTTTTTAAAATGATGTATAGATCCCTTTTGTAACAGAATGACATGCAGCTTCAATAGTTTATGTTTCAGGGATAAAAATCAAGGAGTTTTAAAACTCTTCTGAAAAAATTGGAGATAGTTTTAATGAACTACAATGTGAAGTTCTATGCTTTTGCTGAGCAGCTATCTTTTTGAAAGATGCAGATTAGGCATCATTAAAGCAACTTTTTATTTGCAGTGTTACATCTCTCAGAGAATCAGAGAATGCATCTGTTCTTCAGTCCCTCTGTGCATACTCAGCCAGAAAAAAAAAATCAAACAAACAACAACAAAACAAACAAACAAACAAACAAAAATAAACCAACCACAAAGCAACAAAAAGTACTTGAAAGCAGAGATAGAAAGCATCTGATCAGAGAAAGAAATAATAAGGGAATCTAGGAGAAAGAGAAGGTAGTTCTCAATGGGCTTGGTACATCCTGAACTTGTATTATGTGCCCAGGAGGATCAGAGACTTTTCTTTGGGTAAGAAAGATCTGAAGATTTATTTTTTTGTCCAGAACCAATCTGAGTGAACCATCTTCACTGCTTTTTTAAAATATTCAAATTAAGTTGCTGTGCTTCTTGTTTCTTTTAGTCTAGACATATCTTTTAAATAAGATTTATTTTTATAGATAAGAACTCTCTGTCACTAAGGAGAGATAAGGCATCTAAGGGCAACATCTGCACTCCAAAGCACTGCTCACACACCTGCTGTGTAAGTGTGTTGTAAAAATCTGAGTGTAAATGTTTACAAAATCTAAGAACATAAGGAAAAACATGTTTGGAAAGGGCAGAACATGCCACTATATGTACATGAGACAAAATACATACACTGGAGATGTGTTTGAATATTAAACAAAATCAAAACTTTGAAAATTTTGGTTTTCTCTTTAAAATCTCCAAAACAAAACTAGTATTTAGCATGCCGAGAACTGACTATTCCTCCATTCCTCCTTCTTGCCCTTCTGCTCTAGACAGAGAAATGGCAGAGAGAAGCAGAATAATCTGTCATTCTGCCTGGGTTAGGTAGGTTGAGCTGGACATACCCCACAGTCTATTGAAAATGTCCAGGTGTCTGTTTCATGACATTGCATAACTTGCACTTTGCAGACAGTGGTGTGTTACAGAAGAGCACTATATGATAGGTGGAGGTTCTGCATTGTTGAATATATATGATTAAATGTGTTTATAAATATAATTTAAATGGGTGACTAGAATGAACTGACGGATCACAAAGAACAGTCATTATACAGGAAGACAATTTTCTATGTTCTTGACTGCTAAACACAAATACTTCACAGGAGTTTATTTTTCATTTTAAGCCCCAATTTTATGGAAAAAGAAAATGTGGGGTTTGTCTATCTTTTCCCCCTTTTTCCTCCATTTGAGGTCTACTTCTGCTACCTTAAGATTCTTAGGCAAAACTAGTGTTTTTATTTTGTTACTTTAGAAGAAATACCAGTACAGTACTTTTAAACTGTCATTAAAAAATGTGGTTTCCCTCAGTTCTTCAGCATGTAATAGACCATGTGTGATCATTGTCTTGTGGTATTCTGAACACTTGTCTGCAGTCTGTGCATTTCAGACAGCTGTTTCAGACTTCTTTCTCTTTCGGAACATTTTCTTGTACAGCTGGCAGGAGGAAAGTGATAAAATTTGGCTCAGGCCTGCATGACAACAGCTCCTCACAAGTGCATTATCTGCCGGTATTCTACAGTATAAATTGTTCTTCCAAGACATTACACAGGAGATTTGCTTATCCTTATTTGATCTGCCCATTATCACTTTGTTAGACTAATGCAAGGTGTTTTACATTTGCTGCTATAACATTACTGATCACCACAGTTTGCTGAAATAAAAACACATCTGATCCAAAGATCCTGAACTCCTGCACTTTAGAAGAATAGTTAACTGAAATAAGGAACAACCTCTAAAAATTATCTTGCTACTCTGTAAAGCTTTGCAATACTCTGAAAAGACTACAGAAAACTGAATTTCTTAATATAT
>VWZF01005698.1:0-69861 GCA_013396755.1 Sclerurus mexicanus | reverse complement strand
CCCTCTGCCCCGCAGGCTCAGCCTCCCCCGGCCCCGGCCCCGCGTTACCTGCGGGCGGCGGGGGCTGCGCGCCCCGGCGGGCAGGGGCGTCCCTCCTTCCCCACGGCACCTGGGCTGCGGGGCGGCTCCGAGCGCCCTTCCCTCCGGCGCCTCCGCCGCGCTCGTGGCGGCTCCCAGCGGTAAATCAGCCGGTCCCCGCGCTCCCTCCGCCCCTCCGGCGCGGTCCTGACCTGCCTGTGACTCACCACATCGCAGGAGCCCGGGTGCGCGGCGGAGAGAAGGAGGGAGGGGGCGCCTCCTTCCCTCGCTCCCTCTCCCCTCCTTCCTTCCCCCCATCCCTCTCGGTCAGGCGCCCCTAGCCCGCGGGCAGGAGGGATGGGATGGCTGTCACTCCCCAGACGGGGAAAGCCAGGAGGGCACCCTTGGTGAACCTTAGGATGCGCCCGGGCGTTTTCAGGCCAGGCGGGTACCGGTGGTGTGCAGGCACAGCCTCCCTCTCTGCTCCCGGCCGCTGGGCACCCATCCTCAGGGATTAGAGCCTGACTGATGCTAAAGCCTGACTCTGAGCGATCAGGATATGGTCACCTCCAGACTTGTCCCTGGACCCTCCAGGTTGTGTAGTAGTGAACAAATTTAGCCCATACTGCTCCACCATGGTGTCAGTGACGACTGCGCTCTGAATGTCTGTCCACAGACACGCAAGTAAACGGCCTCAGTTTACATGGACTGTCAAATAGCTGTCTCTCTCCATATGTGATTCCTACAGGGTACTAAACTTCACAGTTTAGAGATTCTCCCTCACAAGGTTTGCAAAGCAGATGGTGACTTCATCTTTTTGAGGTGCCGAGAAACGGAGTTACTGAGCAATGCAACCCGAGCAATGTACACTTGTGGAGCTACTGAGAGACTGCAAGTCTCAACACTAGGTCCTGCACCAAAGGATCCATCTTTTTTTTCTAGTAATGAGTTTCAGCAGCTACTGATTTAAACCAGATTTTAAGTGAAAGGCTCCATATTCCAACAGAAATTATTGGCGACATCTATTTTCCCTTTGCTTGCTTCCTTTTTTGGCCCCAATTCTGCTCCCTTTAATCATACTATCTAAACTGATGAATGTTTTTCATGAGCAAAGTACAAGGAACAGTAAGAAACACAGTTTCATTATTAACCATGGGAAAAATGTCAGTCCTAACATCAAAACATTTTGAAAGGAAAATTTAATAGAGTATTGTATGTATTTGCTTTGGGCCTTGGATGTCACCATGACGTGTATACAGACAAAACTGTACATCAGAAAAAAAATGTTTTTAAAAAGCAGTTAGCCAGATTCTGCTAATCTTCAGCAGCATCACTTTCACAGTTTAGCTGTCTCCTCTTTCCTATGGGTTTTTTGGAACTAATGATAAAGACATCTAACCTACCTGCAAGCCAATTCATTGCAAAAACAATTGTGTGTTTGAGGGCAGCCTACCCCTCTGCTTCCCCTCGTGAGGAAGTTGTAGACGGCGATGAGGTCTCCCCTCAGTCTCCTCCAGGCTAAGAAGCCAAGTGACCTCAGATGCTCCTTGTATGGCTTACCCTCTAGACCCTTCACCACCTTCATACTCATTCTTTGGACACACTCTAATAGCTTTATATCTTATATTACAGTACCCAGAACTGCACACAGTACTCAAGGTGAGACTGCATATTCAATTTGTCCCAGGTCTTTTTCTGTGGTGCTGTTTTCCAACCTCTTTTTCCTTAGTCTGTACGTACATCCAGGGTTGCCCTCTCCCAGGTGCAGAATCCAGTACTTGTCTTTGTTAAACTTCAGGACTGATCTGATCTCATTTCTTTGAAGTCCCTGGAAATCTGTTCATTTACTTCAATGACCTTTACTTCAATTAGTACTCAGTGATAGTTAGAAAAGGAAGACTGAGAAGCAGCACACACAGTGCCAGCAAAAAGCATGGTTGCAGTTAGGTTGTACTGCTCACTGGGCTTCAATTATTGATCAGTCAATCAGTGTGCATCAATAGTCACACCAGATTTAGAAGAATCTGCCTTATTAGTTTTGAAAGAAAGTGATCAAGAAATAGATTTCAATCTGGAGTTCATCCTAAGGACAGCCCCCCATGTTACCTGTTTTCAGTCTGCTCCTGGGTTCTCTGTGCACCTGCCCAGGCCAAACAGCCAGAGCCCAGGCTGTTATCAGTGGGACAGCCTGTGCTATTCTAAAGCTAACAAACGGATTGTCACTAACATAAAAAGGAGAAACAGATGTTTCCTTTCCATTTTGACCATGCCAATGCCCTGTTATTTTAGGTTAGCTGTATGAGACAGCAACACTGCACTGGGGCTTTGATAATTCTCAGATACTCCTTTCACCATGCTTGTAGTGATACGTGTGCACCATGAACAGTTTCTTAGAGGTCTGAAGCACCTTTCAGGTGCAGTTATCAGTGAAAAATCATCCTGCTTTTTTTAAAGTTTTCCTCACTTCTCTCTCCTGACAAAAAAGAGGTGTCTCTCTGCACTCTGGCATAAGTATGACGGTGTGGCACATTTTAGAAAGCTGACGGCACTGGAAAAAACAATTCAAAAGTGTGAAGGAGAGTCTGTTGTAGTGATCTCTTCAGCAAGAGAACTGGAACGCACAGGGGAGTGTACTGGCACATGCTTTCCAGCCCTGACGTGTTTTGAGATAGGAAGCTGATGAGCAAACACTATCATATTTCCAAGAATACAAACATGCAGTTAGAAAAATGAATTGCAAGGCTATGTTGAAGTTAAACTTTCAAATGTAAACATGAGGAAGAAAAACACAGGACAATTTCTATTTCTGTGCATTGGCAGTACTGCATCCCCAACACATGCAGGCACCCAGTTCAGTCTTACGGATTTCATTATGACTTGTGTTCAGAAACTAGGAAGTTATTTATCATAACTACAGGTAGCAAAATGAAGTCCATAAACCTAGGTACCCAGTTTATACTTAATTTCAATAGGGAGAATATATTTAAATATCTCTGTAAATCTGGATCTAACCACATTTTTTTTAAATATGCAGAATCAAACATGAATCTACTGTGCATTTCTGCATAACCACACTCTACTGCATGGCGTCACAGCTTTATGGTACCATCGGGGATTTATGCTTTGTGTTCTGCTGCAGTCATTCACACCTTTGGGAGCAGATATAAAATGCAAATGTCATTGTGAGACTCCAGAGACTTCAGACTTAGCGGGGCTTACTCATGAGTAAATGATTTCTGAAGGAGCAAGACAGCGGAAAGGAATTAATTTAATGCTTAAGAACACACAAGACAAAGATCTCCAGACCTGAGCTTAGTAGTGGTGGGTATCAGATACCCTCCTGCCATAGTACCCTGCAATGCAGACTGATAGTAGCTCAGTCTGAGCCTCCCTGGAGGTCGATAGACAAAAAAAGAGCCTTAGATGACCTCACCCAACCCAACTGCCTCACAGACCACTGATTCAAAGGGAAAATTACAGTGCAACAGCCTGATGGGGTAATGTGTAGCTGTATTTCCTGTAGATCCTTGATTACGGGAAGGCAGCATGGCTGCAAATGCCAGGGGCAGCTCAGGCAAGGGGATGTGCCTGAGGCACATTTCCCTGTGACTACTTTGTCCCTTCAAGTCACTCTGACATGATCTGTCTTTCAGTGTCTTTCCTGGGCTCAAAAAGCGTGAGGTGGACAGAGAGACTGTGTTGACTGGAGGACTCGGGTCTGGAGAAAGTATGTCCATGGTGGTTGTCTGCCTTTCTGGAAATCAGACTAAATATCACAATTGCTACTTAAATCAGTAGATTCCAAAGGTTTAATCATCACCGTGTTTCATGGCATTAATTCTCTAGGCATTTATTAACTAAGCCCATAGATTCTGCAAACTAAAGAAGCACTTTCTCTTTGTTTGTAAGAGGGTCTACAATGTCACCAGTAGAAATTTCAGCCTTTGACTGGAGGTTGCAAAAGTCCCTTGCAAAGCCAGAAATAGAAGTCCATAGTTAGAAGTCCTAATCTAACCACTAAGCTACCCTGGGCGGTTCTCCATTTGTATGGAAAACCAGATTGTAACCAAAGGTGTTTTCTGAGCAAAGGGAAGGCCTTTGCTTAACTTGATGGGGTTTTTATCCTTCTTGTCTTTTTGCTTGTAGATGTACGTGACAATTGAGGGATTCTGAAATCCAAATAGTGTAGGCATCAACTAACTGTAATACTTGAAAATGTAGGAAAATATGTATGGGGTTAGTGCATCTGAAGTCTGGATTGTCATGGGTCTGTGTCCCTGTTGTGCCAGGCCTAGAACCTTAGTGATCACGTGGGAAGCTGGTACATGAATTTCAGGAATCCAGCAAAAATTAATCACTCAAAAGAACAAAGATTAGTTTACAGACAGATTAGTTCTTCAAATCCATCTGCCATGCAGTAACGTGAGTGCTTGTGCTGCAAAAGAAGGAGGTCAGAAACCAAGGAGGAGGGTGGGCTCATAGCCAAGATTTATGTTAGCTTAAACAGAGAGGGCACCTCACCCTCTGGAGCACGGTGGGGGAACTGGGATGAGATGGTGTGGATTGCAGCACTGCTTCCCATCTTAGACTTGCCTCCTTTCCTAATGGCGTTGATATCTCCAAATCTCTCTGAATATACAAAAACCAGAAATCATTTCAGGGATGGAAAGTTGAACAGTCTTTAGGATTTTTGTTCACATCTCATAAACTGATAGAAGTCAAGAAGCCCTTGGTGCATTCACTGAGCTCACACAGCAGCACCAAAGGCTTTCCAGCACATGCTGTAGAGAACTTTTCTAGCATAACTCGTGAACTGCTTCAGGCAAAGCACAGTGGCAAAACCCAAATCCAGTATCATATATGTGCTACTTTTGCATAGTAGGTTTGTTTGTATAGCTGAAAATTAACCTCATGATATTCAAAAATCAAATATTTACAAGGTGAGGAAATTGCTGTGTATTATATTCATATGCTCACTGGTGTTACACATTTAATTAAAATACATTAACTGTTTCTTGACATTCTTTTCAGTAAATTTTAAATGAATTCCACACCCCCTGCCCCACTTATTTTGAGTGTAAACATGTTGCATTTGTTTTGTACTAAAACCACTCAGATTTTGATGTTTCCAGGATCATTTCTGGACCAATTGCTAGCAAGTTTCCAGAAGTCTCTTTTCAGTCCTGTTCTTGTGATGCAGGTGCAGCCTTTTTCTTCCCTTCAGTTTGCTGTTTGTATTTACAAAAGGCAGAGCATCCAGATCTTTGGAAATAGAAAATCTGACTATTTAAAAACACCAGGACAAATCCTGCCTCCAGCTATGTGTGCACCTGGTGAGCAGGGGAAGGGTGTGACTATGCTAACACATGTGTGAGCATGCGTGAACAAACACAGTTCTGATTCAGCCTACTTTAGGAGGACATAAGCTTCACTAGAGGTAATTGGATGCCTAAATTTAAGCACATACCTCAGTTAGGTGATGCTCAGTGCTACAGGCATTTGCAGCCTGGTTTCTGCAGTTGTGCCCATCACCGTGGGTCATGAAACAGCTCCACAGTTGCCATTTGCACAAGTATTACCGTTTGTGAGTTCTTAAGCACTGAAAGAGAATCATCACTTTCAGATGTCTCCTTTGTCTGAAAGCATCTCAGAATGCTACTGCTTAAGGTAAAGCTTCTGTAAGAACTATCTCCAAGCAGTGAAACAGATTTGAGGAAAAAATGCCCCTTTATTTTCTGCTTACTTACTTCTTGCATTTAGAGCAACTTTGCCTGTTTTCAGATTAACTCAACGATTTTTCCCTCAATAATTTTTCAACATGTATGAGGGAGGAAAGCAGTCTAAAGACAAAAATTGTCTGTGTAAAACTTCCATAAAATGCCAGAGAATACAGAAAAAATTAGATCCTGTATCAACCTATATTTTTTTTGGCACAGTGTTGACCAGGCATCAAGTGGAAAAAAGGGAGAGGCATTGCAGAATGTGTTTGGTAATGAAATCAATTGCATACACAAGTGTTTGCAAACTTGGGAGCTTGTGTCTTAGCTCTCTGTAGCCACCAAAGTGGAAGTCTTTGGCAAAATCTCAGACTGATGTAGTTTATAGTGGGAATTTGCCTGACATGCTTAATTTTGGAGAACTGTGTCTTTTCACCACCTCTAGGGACTTATACACAGAATGATTTGTTGATTTGGAAAACCTGGTCCTTTATGCACATAGGAGTGTGTAAAATTTGTCTTCTACATGTCCTTGAAGAGGAAGACTACAGTTCTAAAATCTCATGGTGGCTTTTTACTTAATGTCATTAAATATGAGATGTTTTTCAGATGTGGTTTAGATTGTGCTGCATTTCATGTACAATACTTATTCTGATACATTTTTAAATATAAAGAAATGTATTCTGTGACCAAGCCAAGTTATCTTAAGTCAGGCTTGGATTTAGTTCATTATCATTTAAGAATCTGCATTTTTAAGTTAACTGCAGAATAATATAGTTGATTCTGTAATGATGTAAGTACATGGTATTTGCCAAAAGCTGTATTTCATAAGGTTGGTTTAGGATACAGCCCAACTCATAAGGATCTTGATAAGAGATTATTCCTTTCAATAACTTTCACTATTTAATTACACACATGTGCTGATTATGAATCTAATACTGTGGAAAATTAAGTCAACGTTAAAATCCCATTATTTTAACTTAGGCAGGAGCACACCCATAATGTGTAGCCAGGACATATTGGTGTCCTTAACATCTATACTGATACTAGTATGTTTCTTCATAAATTAGAAAAAAATAAAAAAAAGAAAGGAAAATAAAACTTTACCATTTGTACTCCTTTGGTAGCTAATAGCACTGCTGTGTAACATCCAGGGAGAAGGCACGTTTAAACATACCAGCAAGTACTCAGGTGAGCTTAAAGTTTAACTTTGAGTTTGGGAACATTTTCAAATCAAATGAAACAAGGAATTTCTAGGAAATACTGAGCCAAACCAAAAGGGATTACTTCAGCATTGAAATTTTATGTTTCTCTGTCCTCTATCTACTGCGAGATTTTTAACAAAGGCAGTATTCAAAGTTAAAATGTGGTTTTGTAAGAACACCTTCCTGATTTTGGTCACTTTCATAGATTTCATTTTATCTCTAAGAAAGAACAAAAACACCCCACCAAGAACTGGACAGCGGGAAAGAGGGGACCAGTAGGTGAAAACCCATCCAGCTCAGGAGACTTAGCTGTATAATGAATAGATCAGAAGTGAGAGACTGGAAGTTAATGCTTTTTTTCAAATTAAATTGTGGAACTCACTCTGCCTCTCTGCCCAGCCTGCTGTGGAGGGCTGGGGAAGGCTCAGGCATTGTGCACTGGTGTTCACTAGGCTCAGTGAATCTGTGCCAGTCCCTCATAGATATGGTGGCTGTGCCTGCCCTCGGTTTGGCAGGGGTGTTTTTAATAGCATGCTCATTATACAGAAATATTTTCATTTGACAGACAATTTAAATGATCCTATAAAAGCTGCAATTACCATCAGGACAAATCCAGCTCTGATTGACTCCCATGTTTGCTCCCGAAGTTTGATTCCAAACTAGGAGACAAGAAAGATTTTACCCCTTTTTAGTTCTTTTTTTTTACATATTCTCTTCTCTCTTATCGCTGTCTCACATGTGAGTATACTGAAAAACATCTCAAACTTCTGCTCTCTTAATCTTCCCCTAAAATCACTGTTGAAGAGTACTATTAGCTTCATTTTACTGATGGGCGATCGAAGAACAGAGAAAAGCTCTGTCTTGTTGAAGAAAGGAAACCTCTAGAGAAGCTGAGGGAGGAAAGTAGGTCTAATGAGGAATTATCTTTCTGAGTGTCCAAAAATCCTAAAGGAAATGGGTTTTATTTTGTTGCCTAAATCAGTCAAGGTGGTTAGCCTGGTGTGAAAATAAAATTAAAATGACAACTTTGAAATTGGGACCCTGAGCTATGATGCTAATTCTGAAAATACTCCTTTTGCCAAGGTTGTGTTGTTAATCTAGTAACTTATTTGCTTATCTGACTGCTCACGTAAGTGCTTGTTTGTGAAATCCAGCAATTTTTGTCTGCCACCATTTCTTAAGACACAGGGAGGAAATCAGAGTTATTTGGATCATTTACCTTGAGCATCCTGGTCACCAGATGAAGGAGATCACCTTGGTGAGCTTGGTCAACCCAGCTTCTGAGGTCAGCTGGCCACTTCAAAGCATCCAGGTCACTTCAGCCTTTCCTCTCAGTCCCCTGAGAACTAGAGGAACAGTGCTTCAAAACTCTCCAAAGCTACACTGAGGCCAACGAGGGAGTGGTCATTTGTTGGTGGCTTTCAATTTCCTCTGAATGTGCAAGCAAGACAGATCTCTTGCATCTTAAAGTAGCTTTTAATGCTTTTCTGAGAGCTCAAATGTATTGCAAACATTTTGCTGGTATGTGTTAGTGCTCTTTAATGACAATAATGATGTAATAACTGTTAACATTATCTTAGAAAGCTGCAATGTGTCTCATTGCACACATCCTATTGGCATTAATCAGGGGACAAGCCTAATCTCAACCCAAACATGTCAGAGGAGTGACTGGGGTGGAGGTGTGACTGGAGATAAAAAGGAAAGGCTGCTGCTTTCTAGGAAGGAAAGGAAGATCTCCAGCCCCATCACCATACTGTGGGATGGCCTCTGGGTCAGAGGCGGCTTTGTCTCTGCTCTCAGACACTTCTCTCACTGAGGCAAGACCCAGCTCACTTCATGTCCTTTGTGAGATGCCCAGGGTAGGGATCTTTTCAGTCTGGTCTCTATAGTAAACAACAGCACAGAGAAAAACCTCTGAGAATTTACATCAGTGCATCTGAAATACAAATCACTTTATTTTTCTTCATACACTACACTCAAGATGCAGGACATTTAATGCTTCCTTTCTGGGTCTCAGTTTTAGACAGGTAGTCAGACAAGAAGAGCCCAGGTTTTTTTTCTTTTGCCTGGGCTGCTATGAGGGAAGTACCTAGGCAGATGCATTTGAATTTTCCAAACCAACTAGTTTAGATCAAGTCTCAATGGAAATATTCATGCAAAGTTATCTCCAGTGTTGTCCAAGAGATTTTGAAGCCGGTTGTTTTGCCTTTGAGGAGGAAAGCATACAAAATCTGCAAAGAGAAAACTAAAAAAACAACACTTGCCTAGCTCCTAAATTTCTTGATTCAAGATTTCTGGGTTTTTTTCTCATAATGAAAGGTCTTTTTGTTAAGATGCAGCAAAATGTACAGGGATGATTTCACTTGTTCAGATAGTTAACATTTTTATGAAAATTTCACTAAATGTATGGCTAATGAGGTATCCTTGGACCCCTGATCCACTTCTGCAACAGTAGTTTTGAATATAGTTCTTAAATGGACACCACGAGATTGCAGACATTTAGGCTTCTTGAGCACCTTGTTTCTCTTCTGCTGTTCATATCGTGGCAGTTCCATTAATCTGATCAACATTTACTTTACATGGAGCAGGTTGCTATTTTTAAATTTGAGTTTTTGGTAAGGGATTTCCTAATCAAACCTGGATGTATTTTTCACCAGCCTGAGTGTAAACCACACATGCCTCTGTCCTGGATGGGAAGCCACCTCAGTGTCTTTTGGAGGGAATCGGAACAGGTTCTGCCTGATCCCCCTGCCCAGTCTTAGAGCTGAGTGCCACTGCTCTGAATGGCTACGTGTGGCTTTGAAAGGCTGCAGAGATCTTGCTCAGACAGAACTGTGATTTAGAGAAAGGCCAGGTCTGAGCATCTGGAGGTAGGTCTGAGGGGGTGGCGTGCCTCAGGCTTGCAGAAGGAGACAGGTGTCTTAACCAGGTTTGACCTGAGCTGCTGGAGATGGAAGATGTTTACAGAGAAGCTGAAAGACAGACTGAGATAGAGGAGTAAAGTTCGTCTTATGTATTCTGAGACTTACTTTACATGTCTGCCAGTTTCTTGACATCTCCACACAGTATGGCCCGAGTAACCAGCTCACATTTGGACATCTGCAAGTAGGCACGTCCAGGTGGTTGCTTTCATCACACATCTTAGTCTAGAATGACAAAACAGCCGGGATGTTATGTGTGGGCAAGATTATCCTGGGGGAAAGACCAGAGAAAGGGATTAAAAGACAGAGATATGGGGAGAGCTGGAGGAGAAGTGAAGGTCATGTTGAGGAGTGGTCAGGAGAGAAGGAAGAGGTACGGTCACAGATCTGAGTTTTAAAGACGAGGGCATAGCTGCCATGTAGATGGAGCCCAACCAGTGGTTTTGGAAGGTGGCGACAGGCTGAGCTAGCCAACTGTGCAGTTCTTTCCTGGATGGCTAGGAAATCCCTGTGCTGATAACAGCTCCACTCGTGTCTTCATGGCCCCACACCCCTGGTGTTTATTGAAGGGCTTGCTAGAATAGGGCAGAAAGCTCATGTTGAATGCAGAAAAGATTGAAATTGACATACTGAGTTTAAATAAGATTATACTAATTAATCATCCTCCTGGGAATCCGACAGGTCCTGACGGATGCGATCTATCCAATCACATTAATCTTCTCAATGTGGCAGCAGCTCTGCGTGGGCCACCCGTCTGCTCGGCACAGAGCCAGCAGCAGGGGCAATGGCCACAACCCCAACCCTCGGGACAGAGCACACCAGCCTGCAAGCGGCCTCACAGCAGGTGCAAAGGCAGTGGCAGCCAGGGAATTCAAAGGAAACCACTTGCTAAATTCCGCATGACCTTTTCCTTCTTTTACAATAGGGACGTGGTGTTTCCTGGGGAAGACTAGAATAGGACAAGGGTATTTCTGCCTTTAGGTATTCTTAGTAGTTCTGCATTCTCAGTAGTTTTAAAAACATAATGCAGATATATTTCCATAAACATAGGGACATATTTTATGTTTTACTTTCTAGATAAGGAGCTTTTTATTAAAGATATCTGATACAAGCAAAAATAGGCCTAACATTTCATATTTTGGCTAAAAACCAAAGTCAGTGTTTTCTAAACAAAAACGAAATAGGGATAAATTGCCATTTGTGTTTTGTATTTTACTTTTGCCACTGTAAATGAAAGTAGGTTTGGAAGACTGGATGATTTTGGGGTGGGATGTTCTGATTTCTGTGCAGTATATGATCACACCTGAATTCAGCATCACTCACAAGCCTCTGTAAACATCGTAGCACTGAACACCCAAGATCATGACAGATGCTTCACAGGAAGCCAGCTCCATATCTTTGCCCAACAGTATTCTATCTTTTCTTAGGCAAATAATTTTTCACTGACAGGTTTTGGAAATAAAGGAGGTATCTCAAATAATTCCCCAAATTTTTCAGCCAGAGGTGATAAATATCACAGTAATATGTAAATCTTTCAAAAGGATAGTAATGTTTTAGGGTGTGATACTAAGAAAACTATGACACTGCCACCTCGTGGATTCTGAGATAATATCTAGACCATATTTTATCATCATTATTTGCATAGTGGCATAAATGTGCTTTGCACTTCATGGCCAAATAATAGCTCATTTCTTACCACAGAATTTTGAAATATAGCATCCATATTTTGGTAAACATTTAATCTTCTACTGATACAGATGAGCATCTTACTAAGATTTATGTAAGCAATTCCACAAGTGAAGTGCCTAATATATCCTTTCTGTTTGTAAGTTATGAGGCATTCTCATATAAGCAGTGCAGTAGTCTAAACTTGACAATTCTTTCCTCTTTCACATCCTCAAAAGTTAATGCTGAATTGAGGTGTACTAATACTTGCAAATTGTGCCTGGAATTTAATTCTTCTTAAATTGTTGAAGGCCACTATTATAAGGAAGGAAAGACTTCTCCATATGTAATTGTTCATTATAATATAAACTGAATTTCACAATTCACCTCTGAGAAAGTCTGCAGTATGTGCATCTGAGGAATCCTTTCACTTATGGTCTTCTGGTGTATAAATAACGTGGGCTCTGAAGTGCTCTATTGTGTTGAACCCAATGAATCAAGAAAAAGTGGAAAAAAGCAAAAGAATCTCTCTTTTTTCCTGAAGGATTTGAACCATTCTTTCAGCACATCATCAGTGACGGCCTAATGAGTCAAGGAACAAGAAAATAACCCTCTAACATATTATGACAACTTCAGTGCTGTCCTTGCTTTTTGATTTTACCATGAACAGCACCAGGATCCCAAATGCCATACATGTGGGAGCCAATATTTGAAGCAGAGCTTTTGTAAAACATTGCTGCAGTTTGACATGTAGCATGAATGTGTTCTGAGACCAAAGTGTTGGCCGCTGTAATAACCAGTGATATCAATATTTGTATCAAGGCAGCTCTTCCCTTTAGGGGAATGAAAAAGAGCACTTCTGCATATTTAAAAGCATCTAAGAAGACATTTGTGAAAGAAGAGCTGTTGTGGTGTACAAAGAGGAAACTAGGGGAAGGACCTCAACCCCCTAAAATAAACAATGCCTGTAGAAGACTGTTGTAGTAGAACAACTGGAAAACAGACACCATTTTTCAAATAAAGCCCATTATGGTTCATGTTTAAGGCTAGACAGTGATTCATACTGTTTCACTAAACTCAGCATGTTGCAAAAGGCACTTGAAATAATTAACACTTAGAATTAAACTACTTAGATTTCGCATCATCAAACATTTAACTTTCTGTAATTCCCTCTGCAGCTGTGATTTATTTGCATTTATTATTTTCTCTGTTTACCAGTTTCCAGTTGCTTTTTAAGTTGCTCATACTTCCTTCTTCTGTAAGTCTGAACACTGGCTTATTGTTTTGGCTTTAGGTCTTGCATCTTACTCATACTCACACTTCTGCTGGCTAATTAAAAAAATGCATCAAATATGGTCTTCAAATTGCTGAAAGGAGTTTTCTGTTTATTTTAATCAATGCTTTTACCTTACTTGTTATTCATTATATGCATACTCATTACTGCAGTTTGATGGTTTAATATTGCCAAAAATACCACTAAGTATATTTTTTCTGTTTGTCTTACAAAAAAATTAACCATTTTGTTTTTATAGGATTTAAGAAAAAACACATGTGAAGAGGAAGTCTGATTATATCCAAAGCTTGTATCAAGAAGTATAGATCAGAGTCCTCAATGTGACAGAGTTACTGAATTTGTGGAGACAAAGGCTTGATAGATAACTTGAGAAGAATGGTCCCAAAAAATATTAGAAAATTTACCAGCTTTGAGATAATGCACTTTGAAGTTATGGTTACACTGGGAAACTTTAAAAGGTATTTGTAGCCATAGGAATGAAGAAGAGATCCAAAGAAAGACACTGACTACGTCAAGTGTATAAAAATTGCTACATTGGACCAGAACAAAAGTCAAGAAACTCATCAAATTTATGAGAGTCACCCACAACATATATTTGATGAAGAAGCACAAGAACAAGGCAAACACATAAGGATGTTTTTCCCTGTTTTCCTGCTCAATTTCCAACAGTCTGCATCTGGAAGTTTTCCTGAGTCAGTTGCTGATTCCTCAGTCTTTTGTTTAATTTATCTTGATGGACATTTCTTCCATCCATTTTTCCTGTCATGTTTTGTACTTGTGTATACATCTGGCTTTCAGTGTCCTCTGCCAATGAATTCCACCATTTAACCAGAATTTGCGTGGAAAAAAAAAAATCCAGCACTTCCTCTTGTACATTTTAACCTTGCTGCCTTGTCATTTTGTTTGTTTTCTTCTCCTGTATTTTTAGAAATACCAAATATTTTTCTCTTTTTTTCTCTGTGATACTTTAATTTCTTTGTATGTCTTACATTTTCCCCTTTTTATCACTTTTCCAAGTTGGCAAATCCTAATCAATTTAGTATCTTTTTTGAACATCACCCCTGTCAGTGTATTCAAAATCCTTTTCTAGTTCCACTGTGTTTTAATGTTTGTCCCAGAAGCCCAAGAAAACAAATCCTTTCCAAACCAAGAAACTTTTCTTAATACTAATAAATGTTTCAGATTTTGAGGATGTACAAATTTGTTTTGGAGTATGTTTCCATTCAAAACTAGCCTGAGAGTTGGTTACTCAAGTCTCAGAAGCCAAATTAATGCAAGGTGGGTGTGAACTGCTCACTCACATATGCACAATTGTTTCTTCACCGTTTCTAAAATATATTGGATGTATTTGACTGTGCAATTACTAGCCCTTGTGTTTTCCCAGTCAATTTGGGAAAAATCTGTTTATCCCTCAAGGGAAATTATGGGGAAATACTAGCAGACTATCAGATTTTGCCTGAGTTAGTCAGCATCCATGCTGCAAAATACCAGGTTTTAAAAAAAGCCAAAACAAGTCTAACTGCAGTCTTTAGCTGGATAATTTACTTGCTCTCAAGGTACTTCCAAAGGAAGGCAATATTTTTGGTTTGTGTGTAGGTGGACTTGAGGGTTAAAATTTGAATAAGAGCTTTGGTTTATACTGCTGTGGCTTCACAGGATATTCTGGTGAACATTTTTGCTAACCTTCTGAAAATGCTGCTGTTATTAATCACCCTTTGTCTGATTGGTATTTGTTGAAATAGTTAATAATGAGAAGATTTCCCAGAGCATGCTTGGATTAAAACCTGGAATAATGACAGAAGGCTCAGGGCAATACCTCTGAACAGAGCAGGAGGCTCAGAAGGAACTAAGGAATAGAATCTTTCTCCTATTGATGCGCACCAGGGTTGTTAAGCTAACATAAGCCCCCAAATTTCATTGATGAGTTGCTTTTCACAGAGCTCATCACCTCAGAATTCAAAACATTAAGCTCAAGCTCCTGTAATTGCTGAAAATTAATATCACCTCACCTAATTCTGAGAGTGAGAAGCCTGGTATGTAATGTAAACTAGTAAAATCCTCTCTGCAGTCAATGAGGAGAGACGGATCCATCTGGAGACTGACCATTCTCTTTTCTTCAGAATCCACTTTTAGCATGTCTTCAGCAGAAAGTTAGCCATCATTGCTAGGTGAATCTCACCCTGAGAGCCACCGTGGAGTGGTACTCATGGAAAACAAACTTACTTGTAAAGGGAACAGCAACTGAGGAACCTAAGGGTTAGATAATTTCTTATGAAAGAACGGAGGATTTATATGATTAGGCATCCATAAAAATAGTTTGTTGCAGACTTTGATAACAAATAAAATTATTTGTGTTCACTAATTGGGTTTTAAATGGAATTTTGGAGAAATCTGAAAAGTTGGAAATCTTTTTGGAAGTGAATTAGAAAAATATTTCATCAGTTTGCATCACTAAGTCAGATACATGGTTTTTATACATTGCAATACTTCTAGAAAGGAGGGTTTGTTAATTAGAATAAATAGAATCCTTAAAAAGTAAGTTTTGAGGAATGAATTGGCAATTTTTGTAACTTACCTTTTCATATAGAAATAACTATTTTCTGGAGGAAAATATACTTCTCCCAAGTCAACTTTTCTGATTTTCCAAAAGGAGTATTTCTTTCTACAAGGATGACTCAAATACTATTAAGATTAATACCTTGACCTTATCATTGCTTCTTTTTTTTTTAATGTAGACTAAATATTAGTTGATTTTAATTGCTTGAAAGAAACTAAATTAGAGTATAAGAATAGAAGTGATTTCATTAGATGGCTGCTTAAGTAATCTGGCTTTGCATGCGAAGACTAGAGAACCTCTTATGTTATAGAGGCACATGATCTAACTCTGGCATTATTATTTGTTGACTTTTTGTACAGCTAAAATTCTGATTAAGTTTCAGCTGTAGCAATGCAGTCAAGTTCATGGGTAGAGAATTTTCCACTTAACTATCCTGTCTTGCTTTTTACAGAAGCATTTTTCTTTTTACTTCCAGAAAGATGAGAGGGAAATATGGATTATTTCAGGCAGTCATAGCATAAGAAGTTTAGAAATTTGAGTTATTTATAATCTTGATTCAGGGAGGGGTTGTTTAAAATTTTTCTCCCTGAAACAATGTCAGTGTAAGTATGAACTTATCTTTCTTTATGAAGAAGATAATTATGTTATCCCTAACACCAATAAACTGGAGTGCTCTGGCAGAGGAATTTCTCAAACCAAAAGGATGGCCCTTCTGGAACTGCTCAAGGGAGCTGTGAGAGTGTACAAGGTGAACAGGGTTTCTGTCATCTGAACATATTTGCTGGAAACTGGCTAAGACTCTTGAAATGGTTTCAGAAGACAGCAGTTGATGAATGGTCATACCCAGGACTGATCCTCTTCTTCATATTTTCCACCACACAAGTTAATTATCAATGGTCTTGGCAATAAGGAACTGCCCTTCTTGTAATGAGTTTCATTATGAATTGTAAAATTGCCAGGAACATTAAGTATTTTGACCTGCTTTAATCCATGCTTCCTTAGCTCTGTTGTTGTCAGTACTCAGCATAACTAAACTAAAACTAGCCTGAAAACATTTCTCAGGACTGTAAACACAGTGAGTATAGTGGAGGCAAATACTAAGATTTTAATATCCCCAAGGCATTCTGAATTCAAGTCTTGTCCTTTCTCAGGGTGTTTTTTTAGGTTGATCACATGCATATAAGAGTTTTAGGAGGACAACACATTTCGGTTTTGTATTGTGATAGTAAAAACATTTCTGTGCTGCAGAATCACAGAATTATTTAAGTTGGAAAAAAACCTTTAAGATAACTGAGTCCAACCATTAACCAGCACTACTAAGTCCACCACTATACCACATGCCTAAGTACCACTACTACTCTTTTAAATATACCTGGGAATGCTGACTCCACCACTTTCCTGGGATCATACCCGTAATAACATGATCCTCAGTTTTTGTTGATATAGCTCTGCTTTGAATGATTCTCAAGAGAGAAGGTAAGACAATAATCCATCATATCATCAGGAGACAGATTATAGGTAATGCTCCAGAGACTCCTGGCACAGGATTTGGCAGAGACCTAGCCAGTACTCTGCAGACACTCTGCAGACTGTCCCACCGCTGGCTGTCAGACTTCTTGCCTTGCCTTCTCCTCTGAACTTCTGCAATGCACCCAAGACTGAATGAGAAGCCATGCACACTCACTGCTTCCCTACTTTCTGGCAACAGGGAATGGAGGGTGGACATGGTGGAATCTTCCACACTCTTTTCAGAAGTAGCCAGCACACCTGGTAAGGGGTGTTACACACTGCTTCTCTGTGCAGAGGGAAGGCAGAAATCAGTTGGCCATCTTTGAGATGGTTCATCTTGTTCTACCATAATCTCTACCTACAATGCACATGATAGCAATATTATTTATTTTTTGTAGGATATGTATCATGTCCAAGAGGTATTACTTTGATTTCAAACATAAATTAAAATACAAATTGCACTGCTATAGATTCTACTATTTATGTAATTAAAACTATCCCAAAAGTGCTGAAATAAAATCAAATGGAACAGTACAGATGTTAACACTACGAAGGAAAATTATAGAGTAGTTGGATTTTACATTTCAAAGCTAGGAGTCAGCTTGAAGATGGATAAAACAATACCATGACACATTCCTGTTGATTCCAGTCAAGATTATTTCCTCTGCCTATCCACAGCCTATTTTAAAACCTATTTTTATTTTTTCTCTATTACCAGCTTTATTCAAATGAATATATATTGAACTTAGTAGTTCTGATATTCATCTCATTTTCTCTGTGTATTTTCCAGTCCTAGCATGACTTTTCTCTTCTGAAAAGCCAAAGGAAGAAAAACTGGCTGATGTTTATTATATGCAAACTGAAGCTCAGCATCTGCAAAGTCTTGGAGTCTGAGGGGGTATTACTGGGCGCTGACCCTGTTCCAACAACCCTTCACTGGCCTCTGAGGTTATCTTGTTGTCAGAGAGAGTACTGGGCATTAACGACCTATGCATCTGACATGGTATAACCTTTGCTATACTCTTCTGGTTGCTAATCTATTGTTGAATTATTTGAATCCTCTCTTAGGAAGACTAATCCAATTAAGCTAACTTTCTGAGTTTGAAAATACTAACATGAATAACAAAACCCAGCATAATTAAAAAATATGGGTTTTTACATAGTAAAAGTCCAATGACCAAATAGAAAAAACCCACACCAAACTCCCTTCCCCTTTACTCTGTAATGATGTATGGCTAAACACAAGAAAGAGAAATGGTCAGTCTTTTTACATGTGACAAGTGAGTTCCTGCTGGGTGTATCACAGCAATACTTATTCGATGAGCCAGAAATCATGGAAGCATCCTGGGGAAGAATTTTTGTTTCTAGAGAGAATGGTTAATGTCACTGGGCAAGTAAAAGAAGAAAGCCTGTATTCATAGTGCTGCTACTAGAGCATAGGATTAGCATTTGGGGCTTTAATTTGAGCAGTGTCAAATACCATAGTGCTTAGAAGCAGAAGTACAAATATTTGCACTTAGAATTAAGGCTTTTTTTCTTTTACCAAAGCGAATGTGCTTCTACATTTTTAAATATAGAATCACATACGAGATCAACCTGGCAGTTTAGGATGCTAGAAGATAGGAAGGTACCATGTCCAGGGTACTTCCAACTCTGTGGGCTGGAAGCCTGCAACTCCTTTCTAAGTTAAGATCTGGGGTCCCAGCATTTCATTCCTTGTAACCAATGTAGGCATCTTTCCTTCTCTTTTTGTTTGGTAGCTTGGCAGTCGGGGGGCTCACCTGAGGTGAGTGGGTGGGTGAACATTCAGATCCTTCTACTGCCTGGTGGGATGGAATTCAGATCTCCCATTTCCAACGTGTTTCTGGCCATTTTCTCTTGCTGTTTTTGCTTCTGTTTGGCATTACATACATATTTAGCATTGTTGGAGCAGCATTTAGAGCCTTCCCATAGGCTGTAGGAGAGGCATTCTCTGTGTCCTCTGAATATTTTGTGCATGTGATCAGAATCATCCTCAGATGGGAACTGAGAGCGCCTTTATTTAGATGGCCCAGCAGTGTAGTTGGCAGAGTTGGACAGTCAAAGGCTGCCACTGCACTGGACCATTGATCTGGCTCCATATGGCTTTCTTGCAGTTTTACTTCTGTTCACAGGAAAGCACCCCTGCCATCCCAAATAGGTACAAAACAGGTACTTAATCAGAGCATTAATTAGAATACCAGCATCTTCATCACAGCATGGTTTCTATGGGATTAAATGCATTCCAAGTTATGAGTTTAACTCTCAAGGGATCAGCAAAGACCACAGTACTGTGGTCCTAGGTATGGAGCAGTGCTGCTAGGATTTAAATGAAAGCTGTATGCTCAAACAGTTCAGTGCTGCCAAAAGGCAGGTAGTCCTGGTATACTCATCTGCAGAAACGTAGAAAACAGGCAGGTTTTTTGTGTGTATCTCTAGTGTTAAATAGAGGTTTGAAGGATGTTAATTTTTGAGACTTCAGGAGTCAGCTGGAAACTCAGTCCCTGTTGTGAAGGTGGTAATTGGAGGCAAAGAGTTTTCCCACACAGTGTAAGTCAGATTAAGTGCCCAGTTGTTTGGACTGTGCATGCTTGTTTTACATAATGCAAAGTGCCTCACAATTGTACCCATGCAGTTGTGGGCATCAAATGGTAAAGAATAGCTGTCTGACAGCCTGCTTGGCCTTTAGCTGTTTTTCTAAGCCTACAAGGCAAATTTGGCCAGCACAATGAGAGAGCAGCAACTACAAGCAGTCTGATTCAGACTTTTTTTCCTTTGCCTAAATGAAATGTGCATAGGGGGAACACAGCCACCCTCAGTCTGGAGAACACAGGATTCACAAACAGCAGCTAACTGTAGAAATACACTGTGTTGTCGAGGAAGGCTATTTTTTGTTCCTTTTGTCGTCCAAGATATAATAATCTTTCCCAAAGCATGATTGCTTGCTCACCCTTTCCAGACTGGCAATGATGTAACCCCTGATTTCCAAAACTGTCGCAAGGAATAGGTCTCTCATTGCCCTGATGGCCGTGGTTCTCCCAAATCCCATGGATTATCCAGGGAATGCAGCACAACAAGGTCTCCCAGGGAACATAGGGCAACGTGCTGCAAACTGTCGCCACCAGCCCAGGCTGAGGGTGCTTCCACAGGACAATAGGCGGAGCAGTATTTCACTGTCAGTGCAGTGACAAATGGTGGCCCACTGAGCCCCTGAGACATGTAACTTGGCTGGCAATCAATGGCAAGGGTCACGAATTGTCGTCTTACATCTTAAAGCTCAGTGAGACGGTTTTGTGCCGTATTAGTCTCTGTGTATTAAGTTTCAGCAAAGAGGGGCCAAGGGAAGAGGAAAGAGATTTTTATCTGGAGTTAGGTGATGTTATATGTTCTGAAAAATTAGATAAGATTGTGTGTGTGAAAACCTGTAAAGAACAGATCATGTTTTCTGATAAAGTATCTCTGATTCCTTCTGCCTCCCTGCCCCCCAGTACATACGTGTATGCATGCACACACATGCATCTTTTTAGTAGCTTCAGGGCTTATTAAAGAATACATGCTGATAGCTCTGAAAAACCTCATTCTTTCTCAAAGGGGGAATTAATCCATATTCTCTGCATTTTTTGGAAGTCTCAAAAGGCAGCCAAAATAGGTGAAAGTTCACTTTCCCTGGCTGATCATTTTATGCTCAGCATGGAGATTTTAGTCTGACTAAGCCCCCATTGCCAGGACAGTGTCCCAGAGCTTACATCAATGACTGCTGATGCTTCAGCTCCTACTGAATTTACAAAAAGATGTGCAAATCTTACCAGGAATAGGTGTATAAGTACAATCACAATGTACTCCTGATTGCATTTTAAAGGAGCCTGGACCAAATTTGAGCCATGCTGGAAAATCCTGATGCAAGGATGTGATTATGCAGCCATGTCCCCATGGACTGCAGCTCCTTCTGAGAAGTGAGAAGCCAAAAGGAAGACTAGCCTTACTCCTTCTGTTCAAAACCAAATCCACCTTCACCCCAAGACTTGTCTTAGTGGAAAGAAGACATTATCCTGAGTAAAGTGGTATCTTGACCATTTCTGTTATTCATATCTTCTCATGTCCCTAGCTGCTGTCACATCAGTGTTATTAAATTGGGATCTATGCTACTTATCAGGCAGAATGCCTGAAGGCTCTGTTAAGCAAACACAGGACAGAGGTAGAAAAATCAGGGAAATTACAGGAAAATCATTAAGATGAGAATGTCTTAAAGACAATGCCACCACTCCAGAGGTCTGCCAGCCTGGGTGGACCACAACTTGGTTTTTTTAGTTCATTACAATCAAGTAAATCTGGTGTCAATAGAAAGTATATCTAGGGATGGACTTGCTGCCACTCTTTACAGACAGATGTCTTCTACAGCTGAGTAAGTTTCTCTTCTGCACGCCACTTCCTGCAGAGGTAAACATGGGGGAGAACCAGTTCCCATCTGCAGAGGAGCTGTTCTGTGGAGTGATAACCTGAGCGTCCTTCTTCCACTGTGTGGGCAGTAGGACCAAACAAGGACGCTGCGTGCTCCTTTCCTGCAGATGTGCTGGCTGATGGCTCCCGTGTGCAATGGGCTTACAGTTTCTTATGTGATTTTATTGCATTTTGCTCCTCATATATTTGCTTGGCAATAGTTTTCCTTACTCTGGGAGCTGATTACTATGGAAAAAGGTGAGATATGGGACTTGGTCTCAGGTGTGTGCTGTGGTTGACTGTGACTACAGCCCCAGGACAGAGGTGAATGTGTACTCCCCAAGATGAGTGTTCTCTCATGACTGATTCAGGGCACCCACAGGGCAGCTGCACTACAGCTGGTCATGGTACATGAGATCTGAGACCACCATACTCTGCCAAAAACTGATGAATAAAGTAATAAATAGAAGCAGCCATCCACATTCATTTCTTCAGTGCAAATACTTTATGAGGACAAATAGGTGAATGTTAGGCATGACATAGTTATTCATTCCTTCAAGCTCATACTTGCCTCTGAATCACAAAACTATTAGATAAAGAGACGTATGTGCTGAACAAATCCAGCACCTTGCTATTATGAACAGGTATGCAAGGCCTCAGGTCAGGACAGGACTCTGCAGGGCGTTGGAAAAGACTGTGAAACAGAACTCATATGTAAGCAATTTTTGTAGGAGATGCTGAACAAGAATAACACCAACTCCTGTTCTTTCCTGATGAGTATTTTACACTTTGGATTGCTGTAACCTTGAGGAACTAAATATCATTTGAAAATATCTATACAAACATGCTTAGTGCTGCTAAAAGAGCAGAGGGAGGACACAGAGACAAGTGGGCACGCCCTCCTCCCCTGGATGTTGTGCAGTGAGATGATGAGAGTGAACAGAGCCAGTGCTTACAGCCATACTCAAGGATTGTTTAAAACAAAGAGAAAGATAATACTTTTGAAACCAGGGCCATAATTACTATTTATTTCAACAGCAATTTGCTTTATTATGGTGCACAGCATTTGTTACCTAGGCAACAGATTTCTGTAGAGGCCTGGCTTAAATTAAAGTAAATCAGGCAAGATCTAACATCAATATCAATATTATATTTTAAAACCAAAAGACTAGAGAGTCAGCAATTCCACCTAAGTGTTGTATTTTTTATTTTTGTCATCAACAGATATGAGCAGCACAGTTTGCATCTAAGTAATACCTTTGTCTACTGTGCCCGACTGATCTTCTTCATATTTATTTGCAGATAAAGTGAATTCTACAGAGTTCTGCTCTTTCCTGGTGTTTGTGGGCATGGATTAGTCACATGCAGTACACTTCTGCACCCTTGACATGTCTAACCTGATCTCTTACTTTCAAGCCCTTACTCAAGCCCAGCCTCCAACTACCTCATGAGCTGGTACGTGCTTTGCTGTGGGCTCAGACAGACATTTGGTGTACACCTGGGGAGGAAAGCTTGGGTCTGGTTACTATTATGGCACCTCTTGTATGACTTGAGCAGATGAACATGGGGGATGTTGGGCTCCCTGGCCCAGTTTACAGACAGAGTTTATTCATGGGTTGTCCTAAGCTCAGGTGCCTTGAGTTTTCAAAACTATTAGGCAAGGATATATATGGAAAGCATCTGCCCATGGAGGGAGAGCATGACATGATGTTCAATGTCCTTGTGCTTGCCTGCAAGCCTGTCTTAATCTCACAGCATAAGCAGTGACCAAACATCATTTTATGAATCACAGAATCAACTAGGTTGAAAAAGACCTCTGCGACCATGGAGTCCAACCTATGACCTAACACCACCTTGTCAACTAGACCACGGCACTGAGTGCCACATCCAGTCATTTCTTAAACACCTCTAGGGATGGTGACTCCACCACCTACCTGGGCAGCCCATTTCAATGCCCAATCACCCTTTCTATGAAGAACTTCTTCCTAATGTCCAGCCTCACCCACTCCAGGTGCAGCTTAAGACTGTGTCCTCTTGTCCTGTTGCTGATTGCCTGGGCAAAGAGGCTGACCCTCACCTGGTTACAACCTCCTTTCAGGTAGTTGTAGAGAGTGATAAGGTCTCTCCTGAGCCGCCTCCTCTCCAAACTGAACAACCCCAGCTCCCTCAGCCACTCCTCACAGGACTTGCGCTCCAGTCCCTTCATCAGCCTCATTGTCCTTTGGATATGCTCCAGCACCTGAACATCCTTCCTAAACTGAGGGGCCCAGAACTGAACACAATACTTGAGGTGTGGCCTCACCAGTGCCAAGTACAGAGGAAGAATTAATTCCCTACTCCTGCTAGCCACACTATTCCTGATAGGGGTCAGGATGCCATTGGCCTTCTTGGCCACCTAGGCACACTCCTGGCTCGTATTCATCCTGCTGTCATTCAGTACCTCCAGGTCCCTTTCTGTCTGGCTGCTGTCCAGCCACTCTGTCCCCAACCTGTATTCATAAATATTCAAATTCATAAATAGTGTGTGGTTTGATGATTTCCCTATCCATTGGCAATTAATTAAATTAAAGGGCTAAATATTTACAAATCAGATTTAGGGAACAGTATGCAGATATACTTTCAAATGTAGCTTTTGGGGAATAAAAGGTTGTATTTTAGGACTTTATCTTATTTGAAGGAACACTGGAAATGTAAATCAATGAAGAGTAAAATTTTTAGGAAAGGAGTCTGACTCCATAATATACTTTAGAGTCCAAGGCAGAATGAATATAGAAAGATGGGACTAAGCACTATGAACTATAAATACATTAATCTCTTTCTAAATTCTGCTTAAAATATGCTAGTCAGTGAAAAATAGACAGCTTGCAATGAACCATTGATCATTCTAATGATTTTTTTACACCTTTTCTCATTTGATTTTTGCTTTTCTTTTTCAAGAAATTCTGTCTTGAAAATTTGTATGGGTCAAGAAAAAGTAATAGGAAGTTTGTAATGAAAAGCAATGCAGGAAGTCTCAAATATTCGCCTCTTTTAGGCAGCTCTGTCGCCAAAATCCTTTAATGGGGGATTTTCCCTGAAGATTTTTGACTTCTTATATAGATTTGAACAGCTATTATAGGCTTTCCTTTTCAGATGGGGCTTCTACTCTTGGCAAGCCACTGTCTTTGTTACCTAACCCTTCCTTAATGTACCTCAGTCAGCCTTTCTCCATCCCAGAACCGCTGAAACACCAGGACTATGGACAGACTCCGCAGCTGCTTTGTGGCTGCCTGTCCATCCTGGTTGCCTGTCCTTTGCCCCTCTCTGCTGAAGGCAGCACTGGGGTAGGGTGCCAGCCTGTGGGGCTGGAGCCTGCTCTTGGGACAGTCACGCACCTTCTGGTGATGTGCTTCAGGACTGTGCCATTGCCTTTTATCCTGCCTCTCACATAGTCTCTGAGAGTGCTGAAAAATCACTGAGAGGAAAAAAAGGTCCTGAATGTGAGAGCCATTGGGAAGAAAGTATTTTTCTGGAAAAACTTCATTAAGATGAAGGAACCCAAGATAGTGCCCATTTTCTGAGAGCCTTTACAAGTTCAAAGTTGCCAATAAATACCACAGTGGTAAACAACTCCAGCTGCCTGATGCAGAGAGAACAAGAGCTATTTAGTAATCTGAAACAACTTGGATTTGGTATGCCACACTCAGGTTGTTGAACATGCGCTTGGGGAAGTTACATCAGTTTGCGCTTAAAATGTTGGATGCTTTTCTTGGTAATATGCATCCTGCCTGTTGATTTGGTATTTCCAATAATAGCAGCAATCAAATATAGGAAAGACCATTCCATCTTAATACAGATGGAGAAAGTGGTACACATGTTGAATCATTTGTTTATTGGCAAAAGAAATGATTTTTACTCAGCTTTGGCAAAAATATGCATTTATTAGTTACTAAGTTTCCTCTAAATCCGTCCTGATTAGCGTTTTAGGAGATGCAGGACTTTGGAGGTAACAGGTTTTGGACGAGGTGTTTTCACTGGCATCCATGACTGTTAATGATTAGCAAAGGTCCTCTGGTTCTTTTATTTCCGAGAATATCCTGGCCATGTCTCAATTTTCTAACATGCAAATTCCCCACTTTGGTTTTAATAAGCCATTGAACTGTGTATGCCACTGGACTGTTGTTTTTGGAGCTGCTCAGAAATTATTTTTCTTAATGAAAATGATGCTTTATAATAAAAAATGAAGCTCATGTTTTCAATTGAAAATGGTTTTGTTTTGATACTTCAAACGTCTCATGGGAGCAGTAGTCTGCATGCTTCATATTCCAAAGCCTTCAGCTGGAAGCAGAGGGCTTCTTAAACAAACTGCTCCTCCCTTGACCTGCCACGTGAGTTCCCAGCTTTAGGACTTGCCATAGGATATCTAGTCCAGCTTGAAAACCTGGGCAACAGAGGGGACTGGAGACAGCTACAGCTTTCATGAACTACCACAAGGACAATCCTAAAATGTTTGGGGTTTTTAAAGAAAAAACACCAACACAACAACCAATCCCTCAGAAAAAATATTATTTAGACTTTTGGCAATCTAAAAAGGTAATTTAGATTTCTCGTAATTTAGATTTCCTCTGTTGTGAGGGTTTGACCCTGGCTGGGTGACAGGTGCTCAGCAAACCCACTTTATCACTCCACTCCTCAGCTGGACAGGGTAAAAATGCTCCATGAATTTCTCCAATGTGAGCCTTTCCCACAGGCTGCAGCTCTTCATTAACTACTCCAGCTCACTCCCTTCTGTGCGGTGCAGTCCTTCAGGAACAGGCTGCTCCAGTGTGAGTCCCCCACGGGGTCACAAGTTCTGCCAGCAGCCTACTCCAGAGTGGGTTCCTCTCTCCACAAGGTCTAGGTTCCTGCCAGGACACTGCTCCAGCATGGACTTCCCATGGGATCACAGCTTTCTTCTGGCATCCATCTGCCCTGGCATGGGGTTCTCTATGGGCTTCAGGTGAATTTCTGCTCCAGCACCTGGAGCACCTCCTCCTCCTTCTTCACTGACCTGAGTGTCTGCAGAGTTGTTGCTCTCATGTATTCTTCTCCTGTCTCAGAGTGGCCAATCTTTTTTTTTCCTTCTTAAATACATTATCGTGGAGGCACTACCACCATCACTGATGGGCTTGGCCTTGTCCAGCAGCGGGTCCATCTTGGAGCCAGCTGGTGTTGGCTTCATCAGATGTAGGGGAAGCTTCTGGCAGTTTCTAGAGAAGCCACCTCTGTAGCACCCCCTGCTACCAAAACCTGGCTAGGCAAACCCAATACATCTGCTTTTTGAAAAACATAAATTTTTATCAGATAAGTGGATAGTTCTCACCAAGAATTTAATTTAGCTGAAAGCTTGTCAAAAACCAGTGCGATAAAAAGAGTTTGTGTATCATTAACTGTTTCCCCTTTTTACAGAATAAAGCTGCACCAGAGGAAGGTTTATAGGACATAAGCTTGATGAAATTACAAGTAGCTGCACTTGAGATATACTAACACAAAGCATTGAACACAATGGAAACTAGGAAACAGGAACTGACCACCTGTACTTGAGTGATCAAACTCTCCTGCTGCATAATGAACCTGTAGCATCCAAAAATACTGAGCATTCTGCCTTAGCTACAACTGCTTTCAAACAATTTCAGATGGATTTTTAAGGTATTTGGACCAGAAAGTCTTGCAAGGGAGGGTTTTTTGATTGCTTAGCTACTGGTTTGTTAAGGCTTTGCACGATCGCCTCTTGAACGTCATCTGTTTTCCTGTCTGTGTTCTCATTCTTACTATAAGGCCTTAGATTATTTTTTTGAAGTATGTATATTGTTGTCTTGTTGTTTTGGCTGTCCTATGGCAGCAGCAGGGCTTGATGTTATGTCTTCAGACAACTTTTTCTCCCTGTTCCAGTTCCCTCATGTTGCTGTTTGCACAACTGGGGCTTTCTCATGCTTATGTGCACTTTGTCATAGGTCTCTGAATTGTCTGAGTTCATCTCTGAGGATTTGCCTACTCTTTTTATTGCCATGGGTTGGTTGCCTCACACAGGTTTTGCAATGCTAAAAAGAAGTTAGGGAGAAATATCCTTCAAACTGTGGCTTTATGGTACAGTCGGTGTCAAGTTTGTTTGCTTTGTGAGAATCAATGATTTCCCACCCATAATAAAATGATTAGCTGGGTGTTACAGCTTTGTCTAGAATGCTTTCTGCATTTATGATCTGTGTTAAGCTTGTGTTTTTCATGTCAGTGAACTGCTTGGTGAAGTATTCTCATTTCCTATCTCCTCTGTGTTCATTTCTTTCTACATGCATTCTCCCCACACCTTTTAACCACACAGTAGCAAAAAAGGTGGTGGGAGTCAAGCAGAAAATTTTCAGACAAATTAAGGACTTTTTGTGTTACTTTAAAAGTAGCAAGCACTGAGGAACAGTGGATTCACAGAAAATTGATGGAATTTAGGCATATTAGTTGATACTATCCTAAAAACAAACTATTGTGTCTTACAAGACACCTTATGTCTTTTGTCTCTCCCTCACCTGCTCCTTTGAGACTGATGGAGCAGACACAATTCATTGACTGACTCCTTTGATGTCAATGGGATGAAAGTCACAGCCAAATATAGCTCTAGGTTTTCAAGATAACTTGGTGTATTGTTTTCTGATTGCCTTAATAAAGCTACTGTAGCAAATCTACAGCTGCCAAGATAATTTTAATAAAACAACTACCTTTTCCATAGTGGTATTCTATAATTATATTGTGCTCAGGAAAAAAAGTGCCTTTGGGATATTTCAGGAGGCTGTTCTTCTACAGTATTAATCTTGATTGATAATCTGATAGATTAAACTCTTTACCTATCATGCAGTCAGTTGGCTTCCTTTGTTGAACATGAATATATCACGTAAGATCTACCTTTCATTCAAAGATCTTGAATTGGCTGAGAGATGGTAACCAAACTGGCAGTCCTACTCAGAAATGTGAGCAAATGGACTGCAGCATTAGCCCCCATGTTTGCTAATTCTTTGGAATGTGACCAAATCTCAAATTCAGAGATGCTACTTTTTTAATGACCTAGGGGTGTTTCATCTGCATGGGCAAGTCAGGTCTGCTTCTCCCTGACTCATGTCAGCTGCATAGATTCTGCCTGTGTAACCTGTGAGACAGGGCTGCAGCAGCTGGGTGTCCCTGTAAGTGCCTATAATGGTTCTGCAGAACTATGGGGAATAGAGAATGGTAAATGCATATTGTGACTAGAAAAGAAGCACCTACCCATCTACTAAAGGACCATGGTGCCTTCTGAATAAAAAACTTGGTTGCTATGCAGACACAGTTTGGAGGGCGAATAAACCCTTCAGATGATTTTCATTTATTAGTCTGTTCTTCCAACGCAGACAGGAATGCTGATTTTTGCTTCCCAGAGAAGAGGATTGCAGTGATTGCAAACCTCTAGGTATTTTACATGTTTATTTCATCTTTTCTGAACAACTACCTAAAGCTTCTTGAAGATTAAAATTAATCAATTTAGGTTTAATTGAACTGTGTTTTCAAAATCACAACATGTATCTTTACACCTAAGGTAGATTTAAAAATAACCAGAAAACATAACTGTCGAGACTGTAATTGAACAGTATTTATCTTTTTAATCACTTGTTGGTTTTATTCCAGGCTTAGCATCTATGGCTGAACATTCAACAAAATATCAGCAAAATTTTTTTCTACTACTTTCTTACTACTTCAGTGCTCAAGGCATAAATTAATTCTCACTTTCATCTGTTAGTAATCCAGCCAGTACTTGGCATTTAGTATGCTGGATCTGTGATAGAAACTTGCCCCTGCACAGGCAAGTGTTTTTGACTTCAGTACAGTATTAAATAACTTATGTTGTGACAGTCTTTCATAAATGTCATCACTCCTGCTTGTCAAATGACACTTCAACATGTTTACAAACCAGCTGATAGCAACGTGGCTTGTTACCTCAGTATAAATAGTGGCTCCAAATCAGAATCAGACTAGAACAGACTATAAATTTCTGTCAGGGTGGTTTTACAAACCATTAAACGAGCTGCCAGGCACAGGGATGCTCTCAGAAAAATGAGGAGGAGCAGCAGTGCTGCTCAGAAGAGGATCCCATGCGATTCTCCCATTGCAGTCTCCCTGTGCCCCTGCCGTGATTGACAGTACTCTGATGAACTCCTCTTTGGAGCCGGATTCTTTCAGTTAGGTAAATACATAGGCATCCACACTCTGCCTCTTCCTATTTATTAGAAAAATAATAATCTGAAAAGCCTTTTTATCCGTATTGTTGCACAACAGCAAAATGGTATAACTGCCCCATGGCTCTGAAGTATAATCAGATTCCAGATGCAATAGATTGGCCAGCAGATTATCACTAACCCACTCCCATTTAAACTCAGGTGACAGACTATTCCTTTCCATTAATATGTTGATTTTTTTAAAAAAAACAAACAACAAAAGGTGGAATGAAATAAGAAGGTGGATGTGGAACTGAATGTTCTTTCTATCATCAGTTAATTCAGCTTTTAAAACCTTTGTACCACTTATAGTGGCTCTGAAGATGGACTTACAGCATCGTGATGCCTGCCTCATATTTTGCCTGTTTGAATGTATTTATATTTAATCATGGTATTGTGTATTTTTCCAGATACTACCTTGCCTGCAGCTATAGCAGCAGCCTTTTAGAAGAGTCTTCTAAATTGTAATTAAATAAAATAAATAGAAACAGAAAAAGTGCGGAAGCTGTTCGTTGAGGATAAGAGCATTCAGGATGCAAGGGGTGCTATTTTTCTGTGTTGACCTCTAATAATTTGCATAAACCACCTGCCTTAGTTTATCCAACTGTTAAATTGTTATATGAGCATGTTTTTCTCTCCAAGGTTGTGGACAGAACTCATTAATGTTTCATAAACACTTTCAAATACTTCTCTAAGATAATTCTATTCATAGTGGGTCACACTAATGAGATCTACTGATAAAAGGTAATACCCAATCATTATTATGATATTATTAACTTACAAACACAAATATTTTGACAGATTATAATAATCAGGGAATCTTTACAATGAGAAATTTATCATAATTCTTAATTAAAGCATTATTTCTAATCAAAATAGCATTCATTATACAACAATAACATTAATTTTTCCATTGACAAACCAACCAGAATTCTGCAATTGATAGTGAGAGGTTCTGTAATTAAATTCTTTATAGCACATCACAGCTCTGACTCTGATTTTTATCTGTCTCTGTACATAGTGCTGCCAGCAGCGTTCCACAATAACTTGATGATTTCTGAAAGAGCAGCCATTTTCTTCTCTGCCCAGCATCACCTGAGAAGGTTATTGCTTATCTCCAGTGACTCCTGAAATGGGCCGGGTGCATCTGCACGAGACAGGTGTTGCCCAGAAGCGTTTCGCATCAGGCCTTATTCTTGTGTCCCCTGGCATCTCTGTGTGGCTGGGGGGGACGGGGGCAGTGTGGGACAGCGGGGCAGTGTGGGACACCGTGTGCCTCTCGTGAAGGTGGGAGGGCAGGGTGCAGCATGGCCAGTGTGCTGAGATGCACAATACCTCCCTCACAAGGCAATGGGAAACCAGCACAACCACTAATGCACAGACACAGGCAGGACCTAGAGTTTGTCCCCTTCTGAATCATGAATACTTATAAGTTTTGATACATTACTTAACTTTTCTGAAGAACTATCTGCATTTTAAAAGGTTAGATCTCTTCCAAACAGATTGAAATATTTTTCCTAGGATACCCTCAACTTTCCTTGAAAATGGTCCCTAAGGATAGTGCTTAGTGCCTTGTGGAGGATGCTCAGTTCTCCAAATCTGGGCTTGAGGTACAGACTGAATATGCTTAGATAAAGTTTAAACATGCTCCATCCAAAGTCAGTGGAATTATGGCAACCAGGATTTCAAAAATACAGGAAAAAAAAGTCTTCCAAGTCTTTTTTCTCTGTTTTCAGTCTAGGACTGCCTAATAAATATTAGCTTTGTTTACACAAGATTCCCCAAAGAACTGCCTTCTGGAGGGAGTGATCTGTGCAAAGATTTCCTCTCTCCTACACATATTTAGAGCCAGCTCTAAAGCAGACTATAAAAGGGAAGTCCTGCTTATACTCTTAGTTGACTGATCCTAGTGAAACACTTGAGAATGCATGTTACATTAGACAGAAAAGCTGAAATAATAACAATAAATTGTTTCAACATTGTAGAAATTAATTTGCAATTCCAATGAAATTAAAACGTTGCTGCTGAGTATTTTGATTTATCTGAAACTCTGATTCCAAATGAAAAGATACAATAGCAATCCCCTGGTGATTTGTGAGGCTATTTAATTTTGAGCCACCTTTGTTAAATATACCTTTTTTGAGGAGACTTTTTTGGTTGCAAGTAATGCATGCAGCAGTGCAGGAGGAAAGTTCAGCCTGGGTGCATGGCATTGTCCCTTAGGCAGGATGCCTGGGAAAGACAGACCACAAATGCAAGCACCTGTTTAGACACTCCAAGACTCCTCTTTATATGTAAATAGAACACTTCAGCATGGATTTTCCTTGGCGTCACGTGATCAGTTTTTGCAGTAGGAAGGAGATAATCAGCAAGGTAGCAGAGGATATTGTATAGCAGGAAGAACACTGTGATTTCCCAGTGATGTTTCCTTCATCAATTGCTTGGAAAAAAAATCTTGGCTCTTTACAAAGGCAAACAGGCCCAGATTTACCGGGCTACCATTCAGCCACGAGGTATAGATACTTCAAAGACAAAAAATAAATGTTAATTGTAGATGCTTGATAATCCTTAGAAACGAGCAGATGAAGTGCTACCCTGTTCAGAATGAAGACTGAAGAATTTGCCAGGAGTCCACACGTGAAGCATTGCTGAGAAACTATAGTTTAACTAACTTAATGTACAAACCTTCTAGCTGGTAACCTGAAATGGCTTTTAAGGGTTCTGAAGGTAATAAGTAACATGGATTTTGCTGGTTTTTTTTTTTTTTTTTCTTCCTGGAGAGATTGATGGCTGTGAATTTCTACTATAATGACCAGAAGAAGGTAACTGAACATAAGGGACATCTACACACCTAGAGACTGTGGAACATTAAAGCTCAAACAACCCGCTCCTTCCCACGTAGCTATGTGGATACAGCTGCTAAGTAACTCACAGAGTGGGCCTTCCTTTCAAAACTTCTCCTCTTGTCTCTAAAATACATCAGGCATCTATATGGATGACGTTCTGGATGTTTGACTTTTAATGAAACACAGAAGCAAAATGTTCTTTTGCAAGTCTCAGGAGCACAGAAAGATGCATTTCTTGCAAGCTTTTTATTTTGCCCAACACTTTTTGAAGGTCTGCCGATTGTATCAACAGCAAAACAACATTGGATTGTGTTTAACAGAAGTTAAAAAGATGATGTGCCTGTCTCAGAAACTATGATCACGTTGTTGATCTGTGTAACACAGACATGGTACAACTGCAATGAAATGTACTCTCCTTGGCTACAGGTGGTCCACAGTTCTCACTGACACCAAGAGGTGGAAGTACCCTTAAGAGTATGCAGATGGTGATCCAGATGCAGGAAAATCTCCACCGAAGCAACTGAACCCTGCTTTACTGAAGAGATGGAATGAGACAGTGCAGGGTCTTGACTTTGCCCATGGCACCAACAGAGTCTGAGCACTCCCCAGTGAGCTGGAAGCTGCTGACCTTGCAAAGCACTGTCAACCGAAAGTGATAGCCCCTCCTGTCACGTCTCATCTTTGCAGCTCAAGGACCAAAAGTAAAAAGCTCACTGTACAGAAGATCTGGAGAGGATGTCTTCTGAGTGTCTGACAGAGCCTGACCACTTTAGTGCTATTCTCCCAATACAACACAGAGGATATTCTTTTAACAACCAGAATAGCACCAATGGATTTAGCTGTGTGGAGGAACACAGAACTGGGCAGCTTCCAGCATCACCCACCGCTATGGTACACTGCTGGCTACGCTGGTGAGCAGCTGTCTGAACTCCAGACTGAACCAGCAGGCACACCTGGCTGTGCTAGAGGAGGTTTACCACAGGTCTGTGCCCAGTCCTTCCCTCTTCAACACCCACATATTGTAAGTTCTTTTGTGATGATTATATCTTTGTAGCAAAAGCCCCCATTTTTGTTTAGTTGAAAAGAGTCATTACACACCTGATAATTTGGAAGCTCCACTGAAACATTTCCAAACCCTACTACTAATTAATTAATAAATGAGCAAACCCAGCACAGAACTACTTTACTATGTTGCTTTTTGCTGCCAGTGAGTCTAAAATAAGTCCCATCTGAAGCCTACAGACATAGCTTTGGACTGAAGATTGGCTTTAAAATTCATCTGAAAAAATACATAAAAAGACATTAAAATGGGCATCTAGCCTCATGTGAGACTACTGATGCTAATTCACACACACCTACAGTTGCTTTTGCACTGAACAGACCTTTGGTTGTGTAACTGAATTAAATGAGTAAAATGAAAAATGTTTTCCCTCTGTGGCACCCATTTTGCAAATCATTTTAGAATCACCAGACTCTTAAAGCATTTGCAGAATCTCCATCCAGTCTTCAGGGCTGCAGACTACTGGTGTCCCAAGCAGACCTCTTACAGACTACATCACTGGAAAGCCTCTATGCATGATCCCATCCTGGAAACTACAATTTGTATTGAACTGGTTCAGGATATTTCAGAACATCTCATCTTGGGAAGGTGAGGACAATGTGAGCAAAAGGGCTGGTTGCAAACTGCAGGCTGCATCAGGAATCAGTGCTGATTACAACTACTTGTCAAACCTATTTTACATTTAACAACAAACAACTTCCAAAACTGTCTGTTCACAGCTCACTGATCTGAAATTATTTAGCTAAATGGTTCCTATGATTTCTTTCAACATGAGAATCATGGCCTTTAGTGCAGTTCTTATCAAGAGAATCAGGCTCTTGTTCCTCCCCAGCAGCCTGAGCTCTCTACTGTGTTAACTAGCAGATCCATCCATTACCTTGTATTAATATCTCCAAAGTCCAGGCAACGAGGTTACCTAAAACCAGTAAATGTGTACTAAATGGCAATGCTAACAATTTAACAATCTAGTTACAAGCGGTAAGTTACAAAAGAAGTCAAGTTGTCTCTGCCTTTCCTTAGTTTTGCCCTTAATGGTCTCATTAGTTTTTGTAGTTGGGCACAGCAGTTAATGGCCTCAGCAATAAATCCGGCAAAGTGAGGCTTTAAATCTTCAAGGTAGATCTGTGCTACTGGTTTGTCTTGTTATTTTCCATGTTGACCTCTGCTACCTTTATTTAGGTCACTCTCTCTTAACTTTAACTGTTTCAGAGTCTAACGAGTGATATCTAACTCTGAAATATTAAATCTGAAACACATATTTGCCAAGTCAGTGAGTGCTCTAGGCTGTACAAAATGCTGTATCAAGACCTTCCAGGACTACAGTAGCTTAAAATCAGAAGCCTTTGAAAACAGTGACAGTAAAAACGTAGTTCCTTTTTATTTGTCTCTTGCACTTCTGAACTTTATTAATCAGGTTTTTCCAGTAGCCCTCTGAGGGCCAGAAAGCTCCTTTTAAAAAATATCAACACCATAACACCAACAGCTTTTATTTAATCATATCACTTGAGGACCTGGGAGCTTAAAGAAGAACAACAAAGAAAACAGAAATCACAATCAGAGCTCAAGGCTGGTAGCAATGCGCCTGACACAAAGATCCCTCATCACGACTTCAGGATCAGTGTACCACGATATTAACCAGGTTAGTGATAAAGATCATTGCATTCTGTGTTTCTTTTCTCTTGACAGCTTTCATGTCTGATTCACTATGGTGCTTATTGAGTCCAGGGATGTTCAGCCAGTGTACAACTGGAGTAAAATAGCCATGAATCATGCCCTCAAAGTGCTCTTTACTGTAGCCACTAACACTTTATAGTGTTGTCTAGAAATCCAAAAGAATGATTTAGTCAAACTATGGCTTTTATTTAATTTTTATTAAACCTGGCTCTCTGCCTAAACTCTCAGCATTTTGAACAGCAAATATATTGCTTTATCTGTAACATTTATAACCTTTATTGATCCACTCAGGTAAAAGCACCAAGTAAAAGTCCTTTATTATTGATGTGGAAAATATTACTTCTCCATTGCTTTTTGTTCCACAAACATCTGTCATTTTTCCTTGATAAATCCCTTTAAGTCTTTTTTGTTCAGGGCCTAGAAATCCCATCCATGGTTATTTTGTGAGATGCAATTTTTTTTCCATATAGAATCATAGAATAGTTTGGGTTGGTCTAACCCTTAGCAGGGACGTCTCGAGGTTCAACCTGACCTTGAATGTTTCCCAGGATGGGATATCTATCACCACCTCTCTGGGCAACCTGCACCAGTGTTTTGCTACTGCAGATAGTTGAATGAACACTGACTCACAGCACCTTCTCCACATTTAACCTTTGAATACAGTAATTTTGCACAAATACAGCTTACTGCGGTCACTCCTCAGAACAACATGGTCTTTTCCTGCAGCTTTGGGGACCCCCCTCAGGGACCGCATTGCATTCACTGCAGCAGTCCTGCCCCAGGGCAAGCATCCTTCTCTAGAGCACAGCAGGTCTGCAGCCTGCTCCTCACAGCATGTGCATCTTTTGCAGAAGAAAGTAAATTGTCAGCAGAGCTTGTTGTGCACAGCTCTGTTTTCTGATTATATCACTGTCAATTTTATTGCCCCTACTCCTCCGCTCCTGGTGCCACAAGACCTGAGCTTCTTCTGCCGCAGAAGCTATAGGTGTAATATCACAGCTAATGATTTTTTATTTTTTTCTGCCTGATGTCCCTAGTCAATGTATCTGACAGTTCCAGCAGTGGAAGCAATACTTTTCCTACCTGTCACAAGCCCTGTGACCTAGCCATGGCTTGGGGGAGGTTGCTCTGTGCCTCTGCCCTGCCAGGGCTGCCATTCCAGCACCCTTTTTGCTCCTGTGGCTTCTGAGGCAGAAGAAGCCTCCCAAGGTTTTCGGTCAGTGCATGCCTGTCATGTCTTATTTTGCCTAATATACATCAAAGCGATACCTTCCACAAGTGCATTTTCCTATGCCATTTGTTGATTTCTTCCTTATAATTCCACCTGCTGGGACCCAAACTTGTCACCACATCGGTCACCAGGGCACAGAAAATTTCTCTATTTTCTATGTCAGAGTACAGTTTTTTGTTTTTGGCTTTTTTTTTTCCTAATTATTATAGATTATTACTTATCTGTGTGTCTTCTGAGTGTAGGAGTATGTGTTCGGGCCATTTATATTAATTGTTCATTCCCATCTGGGCCGCATGTTAACTGTGTGAATATTTGTTTGCATATTGAGAGTGATATCATTCATCCTTGTACAAACAAGGTGTGTGTGTCTGCATGCAAGCAGCTTAATGTATTCATCTCTTCATATATGTGCAGCATGTTCCTGTCTGACTTACACAAAAATGAGCCAGTGTTGTGGTTTGTTCTTCTGCACGCAGCACCTCTCTGTCTGCATGTTAATACCTCAGCACCTTCATGACTTAATCATTAGGTAAGGAAGGCAGCCTTGCTTCCCAGTGGAGAACATTTATTTTAGGTTTTCATTTTCAGAAATTATTTCAAGATGATGCTCCACCACTATGAAAGGAAAAAAAAAGTATTTCACCTGTCTAAGGTATTTACTCATATTGGGAACAATATTATGCTCCCAACGTACTGGAGAACATCTCTGGATCCAGTGGGTGCGATCCACCTCACCTCTTGTTGACCATTGTAAAGTCAGGACTGTAAAGTCAGTCCAAGCTCATCATTGTGGCTTTTTCAGTAGCCAGTGAAAAGAAATACGGGTGTATAGACTCCCTCTGTAGACATTCCATCCTATGATAGATGCCTAAAGCAGTGAGAGGATCACTGTCTAGGGACAGGTGTTTGAAGTAGCCCACGGTAACTTGATGGGGTTTCCATTGGTTATATAGGAGAGTTTTACTCCCATCTTTATCTGATGAGGTGAGTCTTGGGACTCCAGAAAACCAAAAATAACTGAACTGAATGTAGCAGGTTTTCCTCTTTGTGTGTTTCATGACCACAGTTTTTGTTGCAAGCAGGTTTTTCAAGTCTAGATGTGGCCCACACTGGATGAAAGGCATTAAAGGGAGTGGACTAGAATAGGTGAACTATAAACAGCATAGGCATTTAATAACAGAGATCCTGGAGGGAACTTTTAACATAGGAACTGTGGATGCAAGACTAACCCCAAATCCAATGGAAGACAATCCCCTTGAATTTAGGGGCTTGAGCATCATTCCACAGGTAAATGATGATTATCTTGCAAATGAAAAAATCATCTGCTTTCTAGTACAGGGCAAGGCAACAGCTAATGTTTGCATTGCACTGGAACTGCTAGTCAAACAAACAGGACATCAGTGCTACAGCACTGGTAAGCCTGACATAGAATTTAAAGCAACTATCCCCAAAGAAGTGTGAATATGCTGTGTAAAAACAATAGGATCCATGCAATTAAAAATTAATACCCAGTTTTTGACGATTTTTCCCAGAGTATTTGTGAAAGATAGCAATCCAAGGTGGAATATGGTGCCTTTTGTAACTATTAAAACATAAAACAGACACAGAATTGAACTTAAAAAAACTACACAATGTTTATTATGCACTGGAACTGGAGCATCAAAAGTGTCTTGGAAGTCTAATAGGATACTCAAATTTGAACAAAAGGGAAAGAAATGAGCTTTCTCTTTTTTAGCTTTGATACTCTTGAGATAATTAGTAACTTGATGTATCTAGGAAAGCACACTTATTTATAGAACAGAAATGTTTTTATGAGTATCAAGTTGCTGATATACATAAAAATTTACAGAAGTGGACTCCTTCTATCTTCTAAACCTTTCTGTTTAAGTGGGATTTCTAATGTAGGATCAATTTACAGCTTATCTTTGTGCAGGGTCCCAGAGTGATACAGGGAAAGTAACTACCAACACTTAATTTTAAAGGCTGAGAATTTTAGGGGTTTTTTTTTAGAATTTCACTGGACTTTGGGTGGAGCTGAATTCAACCTCCTGTTTTAATAAGAATGTTTTGGATTTTGCTGATTTTACTATTCTAAATACGGAAATGCTTCAGATTAATATTTTTTTTTCAGGGCAGTAATGTTTGATCTGTTTTAGGCATGCCTCATAGCTGCAGCTTTTCATTATGCTCTTTTTATCTCCTCTCCTCCATCATCCCCTGACCCATGACTCCTCAGTGGCACTGCCTTCAGAGATCTATAGCACTATATTTCCTTACCACCAAGCACTGTGTTTTTTCACTCTTAGATTTGGACCTGAGGGTGTAAGAGGAAGTGAAGAAACATAACAATTCTCTCTCTTCTGTTCTTCAGTCTCAGCAGTACCTCTGCTCTCTCTTCTATATCTTATCTTTAATGCTGTCATGCCTCACGAAGAGGGCTTGACTCATGGGTTGGGAACTACTGCTTTTAGTGATGACTTGTTACTTTTTTTTTTTTCTGTTTATCACGTCTGAGAGAACTCGACAGCTTTCAGTCACTGCCAGATTGTCAACACTGGACCCAGACATTCCCTGTGTACAGAACAAATATGGTCATATCTTTCCAAGTGCAGCATCTAAAAACCTACTGCTCTCTGCTTCTCCCCTCTCCACATGAAATATGCCTCAGTTCTTTCCTGGAGGGATGACATTGGCACAGGGGTGGGGATTTGGCTTTCTTGCTCTCTTGTCCCACTGCCTTTCGGTTGAGATGCCAGCCTGGGAGTCTGCAGCGATGCTAGTGTTGGGATGTGGCTTACAGCAAAACTGGAATGGCTGTTTCCCATCTGGTTCAGAGCAGCTGTCAGATGATAACAAATGCCAGTATCCAACAGCAGGAGCCTGTTTTCGTTGTGTGTATGTGTTTGCATTGTGCATGTGTAACTTTTGAACCACTCCTGTGCTGGGAAGCAGCTCTTCTCTTTGCTAATGAATGCACAGAACAGCTCATGTAAAGGTACACATGACCCTATGCTGTGGTTTGCAAACCATAGTTTGCATTGCTCTGGCTCACTAGCTAAAAGACCAAGTTAATGTGTATGTCTCAAAGTAACTTAATGAACTATTAACTAGACTATATCCTTTATTTACATTTTGCAAAGGGAGAGATGCCTGCTTGATGTCTTGACTAAGAATCAGAAATGATTGTGATAAGTTTGTCGTTTAACATAAAACGTGACCTAATAGCTAAAACCTCAGCTATGATGTGCATAGATAGTGTTTATATAGGAAACATGCAAGTGAAGCAGGCTACCTGCAGAGCAGTCTTTCTGCAAGGGTATCATGTTTTCAAGCACTGAGAAATATTCAAAAGCCAATAGCAAACCCACAAAATAGAAACAGGTTTGAAACTTTCCCTAACAGAACATTTTGAAATAAAAAAGTGTATATCTTCCGCCAGGTCAGTTTGGATCCCTGCCTAAGGAAAAGTGAGTACTGAGTATGGGGAAGCAAAAAGACCTAAATAAAAGGTAAGTCATGTTAAAAACTAGTGCTGCTTGTCTGGGATTTTGGACAAGACTTCAGTGAAGTTTTACTTACCTCAGGTATTGACTGGGTGATGGGACTAGCTTTCCAGCACTTGCTCTTTCCCATCTGGCTGAGGGGCTCTGTGTGCTTGGCCAGGACCTGACAACTTTCAGGACTGCTGGTGTGTGGCACTGAACCAAGGGGAGCAGCTGTTGCTTATTGGAGAGCCAAGATCCTGCCCAGTCCCCAACTGAGAGCTTGTCATATAACGTAGTCCCATAATGGAAATAATAATGCTTGCCCTTCTTTAGAAATTACTTTGAGATCTGCCAAAGAAAAGGGCCTATTCAAATGCAAAGCCTGATGCTTTTATTTATTAATAAATGTTGTGCCAGAGTCACCAATCTGCTCCTGGTGCCTAGTGTGGCTCTGAAAACAGAGGATCTGCCTGCTTGATTGAACCCAGCTGGTGAGTTGAGGCCTAGGGCTGTTTCGTGATATTGGAAGAGGAATGAAACAGCCAGATGTTAACCAGCAACTGCTCAAGCTTAGTGTTATCCTGCCTGTTATTCCTCTGAAACTTGAGCAAACATGAGAGTACCTAAGCTTACCTGCTGGCAGCACCACTGCTTTTGACGCGGAGGACTGGGCTTCTCAGAACACTGTTATTCTCTTAAAAGGTCTCATACTCTTGCAAAAAAATAGCAGTTACAGGTAAAATGTCATCTCCCTTGGGGAATAGATTTTAATTACTTCACAGGACCCCAGGGGAATCCCATGCTGCAGCAGGCTCCTGGCAGGACTTGTAGTGCTTTGGAGAAACGAGCCCATGCTGGAACAGGGGAAGAGCGTGAGGAGCCCTTCCAACAGAGGAGGAAGGAGTGACAGGGACAACATGTGATGAATTGACCACAGCCTCCATTCCCCATCCCCCTGTGCTGCTCAAGGGTAGGAGGGAGAGAATGCAGGAATAAAGTGCCTGAGAATGGGAAGGAGCGGGAAGAAAGTGTTTTAAGATTTAGTTTTATTTCTCATATTCTTGCTCTGAATTGACTGCTAATAAATTCAATTATTTTCCCCCAGCTGAGTCTGTTTTGCCCATAATGGTAATGGGTGAATGATCTCCCCCTGTCCTTACCTCATCCCATGAGCCTTTTGTTGTATTTTCTCTTGCCTGTAGAGCTGAGGAAGAGAGTGATAGAGAGGTTTTGGTGGGTACCTGGCACCCAGCCAGGATCAACTCCCCACATACTCATAAGCACAGCATAAATTAAAGAGTTCACCTGGTGCATTGCCATTACTACAGCACTACCTGTTATCTCTGGAGCTTCTAGCTCAGCTCAAACTCCAACCAAAATTTCCAGGTAAAACAGGCATGAAAAATAAAAGCTCTTTTCAAACTTGCTCTGGCTTTATCTTTCTGCTGTGAATGATTAATAGGTGGGAGGTCTGCTTGTCTAATTTTGTGCTTTGCCTGTTCTCTTTTTGACTGCAGTTTCCTGGTGTGGAAAGCCTGGTACGGATTTCAGTCAATCCATAGTTCACACTGCTGGATTCATTTTTGCTGTCCTCAAGGGAGTCTTCATAAAACCATAGAATCACAGAGTGCTTTGTGTTGGAAAAGACCTAAAGTTCCAACCCCCTGTGGTGGACAGGGAGAACTTCCAGTAGATCAGGTTGCTAAAAGCCCTATCCAATTAACACTTCCAGGGATGGGGCATCCACAGCCTCTCTGGGCAACCTGTTCCAGTGCCTCACCATCCTCACAGTAAAGAATTTCTTCCTAATATGGAACCTAAACTACACTCTTCCAGTTTAAAGCTATTCCCCCCTCCTTGTTCTGTCACTACATGTCCTTTTAAGAAGTCCCTCTCCAGCTCTCCTGAAGGTGCCCTTTATGTACTGGATGGCTACTTTAAGGTTTCCCTGAACCTGACTCTTCTCCAGGCAGAACAACCCCTAGTCTCTCTGGCCTGTTTTCATAGGAGAGGTGCTTCAGCTCTCTGATCATCTTTGTAGCCCTCCTTTGGACTCGCATCAAAAGGTCCACGTCTTTCTTATGCTGGGGTTTTATTCAATTACTTTCCCTTGCACACTTGCAGTAACAGATGACTTTTTGAAACAGTTCTATTAAAATAAAAGCAGACGGCATGTTTTCACCCACAAAATCATCAACAAACTTTTGTTTTATCAGAAGAAATGGAAGAGGAAGTAACTTCACTTATGTGCTTTTACCAAGCTGTCTCCTTGAGCTGGTATCTTACAGCCCATTTATTTTGATTTCTCATACTGAGAATTGATTTCTCACATTAGGATATTGCCCTGTAGCCACCGAGTTATTTTTATCACAGACATATTGTAAAGTGATGGATAATTTTAAATGCATCCCTAACCCTCCTGTAGGTTCGAGGGAGCGCAGTAGAGCCCTGCTGCCAGGCGTACACCGGGGTGTGTTTGTTCCGATAAGTAAAGGAAGGGCTCAGGCAGGAGCAGCCGAATTTCCCGTGGGCGCTCCCACGGAGCATCTCCGGGAGCGGGCGGGAGCGCCGGGAGGTGGCAGCCTCGGCTCGGCAGAGCCGCCCCGGCCCGGGCGCTTCCGAGGGCAGTGGAAATTCCCCCTCGTCAGGCACGAAAATAAAGCACTGCGTTGCCATGGATCTACGGGAAAAACGAAGGGGCATTGTCAGGGAAAGGCTTTGCCGTGCTGCCCGGGCGGCTCCTGCGGTCACTTTCCCCGTGGGGAAAGCGGGATGGCAGCGAGGGCGCCTCGGGGAGAGGCGCGCTGGGCTTGGGAAACTCAGTTCGGCAAATAAAGGCCTAATTTTCAGCTGGGCTAGGTCAGTGTCATTCATAAATGTAAGAAGAGGGTCACTGGAGCAAATCAGGAGAGAAAAAGAGCAAGCATTAAAACGAGTCCTGTTTGCTTTGCTCTGATTGCTAACACCTTTTAATGATGTTCTCTCTCACTATGGGATGGGATTTTTGTTGGCTTACTTCAGTTTCCATTGAAGTAACTCGGAAAATTCCAAGAGCTTTGGTGGAAACAGACTTCAATAATCTGGGATTCTCGGAAGTGTCCCTCCTTTCCAAGAAATACAATCCTTCTGTGATTGAGAGAGCTCTATCTTCTGCAGAAGCTTAGTGTTTCATCACTTTTGATGCTGAAAATGTACTGCATCAGAAATAAAGCCCAGTGCAAATGAGATTATACACTGAGCTCCCTACTCAGAGAGATTAAATGGCAGAGCATTTTAAATATCTTGCATTAATATTATTTGGTACTTAATTTAATTTCTTTGTCTGGCATTTGAAATTTATTGAACAATCTGAGTTACTCTTGGTTTAATTCATTGTCTTTAGTTGACTTATATAGTCATTTTGGCTGACTGTCTTTGAACACAGATTTCTTGTTCTTATTAGCAAATTCCTAGAGTTGTAAATGCTTTTCCTGGTTTTCATACCTCCACATTGTTGCTGTGAATTGACAGAATCACTCAGAAAGCACAGCTATTTTTGGGTGTCTCCCTGGCCAATAAGGAAAAATGTTCCTCTTGCAAAAGAAAACTGTTTCTCTTCTGCATGAGTCATGACTCTGCTTGTATGCACAGAGCAAAAGATTTCCAGCTTCTCAGGCTTCACTGGCATTCAGGGTAGGATTCAGCCAGCCAAGATTCACATGTGGAAACTAAATATGGTCATAGGGTTACACTCCCATTTTTTGCCCATTACTCAGGCTTCTGCATGGTGTATTTCAGTGCCTACTCCCCTTCTGCCGCTGTGTATCTCCCTCTGCAGTGATAGTTTACCCTGTGGATACAGCTAGTAAGATCTCAGCACCAGTTACCAGTAAGTGGTGTGTTTCATCTTCTGCTTAGGAGTACTACATAAAGAGACCCAGTATTAATCCTGGGAGGAAAGCTAAAAGCTCAATACCTTTATAAAGCTCCAGGGTAGAGAGTGTAATCTTAAGTCTTACTTGAGGTTTCAGCTGTAGTAGTCACCAGAGTTTTCATGGTAGAACCTGCCAAAAATAGACAAACAAGAGAGAGAGAACATGTTGTTGTTTTGAAAACAAAACAGCCCATGTATTTTCAGCAACAAGAAGTCAGAGGGACATTTTTATAATTATATACAACATCAGAAGGGTTCTGATGATGTCATGGGAGACAGAAAAATACATGCTAAATTATACTACACTTCCCTATGGAGGGTAATCAGCATGCTAGTGCCGTTTTTTAGGTTACAGTGAGGGTGTTCAGCCCCTGCTTGGGACTGGTCAATAATGTGCTTTCATACTCCCCTCAGGCACTGTATAGATCTGGATGGGAGTAGCAAGGGGCTTGATCTAATACTTTGGGCCCAGTTTTAACTTCCTTAAGAGCTCTCTGTTTTCTCCATTCATCTCTAAGCTAGTCTGTGCTGCCTGGAGACACAAACTGCAAGGCATCTGTCAGCAGGGAGCTGATGTCTGAGCTGGTCCCACTTTTTGCCTTCAACATCCATGCAGAATTCAGTACAGAATTGTAACAGCATCATTGTCAAAGATTTCTACGAATGAGGCCTGTTTTCAGCAAAGCTTTTACATAGTGTCAAATTTACAAGTTTCCCCAGTAAATTATATAAGACAAGACTTGATAAAGACAGAATTATGGTCAGGCTGCATTACCATTTGGATGGGAGATATTTTGTTAGCTGATTATTTACTCTTACCCTGTACAAACTCCATGGGAGTTTGTGGCTTGCTGCAATATTTCTGTTAGAAACCAAACCAAAGAATTTTTTACAATAGCTGTGGTGACTACATGGATTAGCAGCCTTGAACTAGGAGTATCTTATACAATTTTTTCAGCCAAACATTTTAAATTACTCTCTTCTGCATTTTGTTGTGTTTAAATACAACATAGTTACCAGTAGAAGAAATGCAAAATAAAAATTCTAACTTTAATTAGATAAGCAGAGCTTATTTCCACGAGAAGTGCCACACGCTAGAGAACCACGAAGTTTAAATTCATATCAGATTCACCATCATCCCATGTAGCTATGGAAAACGAATCCTGCAGCTCATTTCTTTAACATGAGAACAAGCCCTTTGAAGAGACATGGGATAGACAATGCTGCAGGGCAATATGAAAGTGTTTTTATTTCTGTCATGTGTACCAATATTTGCTCTGGAAACAGACAACTTGTTTTGTGAGAACTATTCCATTTCATGCCCGTTTCCAAGATTATTGAACTGGCTTTAGAAATATTCAGACATGCATTATGCCAAGTATTTGCACCTGTTACATTCTTTATGGAAAATTAAGTCACTGGCTGTAAAGCTCCTAAGGGATTTATATTCTGCCTCAAAAAATCATTTGGTGTTTATACATATGAAATTTGATAGTATGTGGCATGAAAATAGATCAGCACAACTGCTTATCTGGGCCTCATCTATCCACTTATCCTTTGTTGACAGATAAACTGGTATTTCTTAAGATAAAAGTATTATTTCTTAACAAGCTTTCATCAATAGCAGTGTTTGTTAACCCAGCTGGATATCTTAGTTTTGGGGGGCAATTTAAAATTTGCATTGGATATGACCCTTGGAGCCATGTCAAGTAGCATCATAATGCTGAAAGAACTGGATGCAACACATAACTGTTACCTGGTCACACCAGTCATTATCTGATGGGCATTTAGAAGCAAAGTACCAGGACTCAACAAAGAAGGATAAAATTGTTAGCTAGTAGTTTTTTGCCACATTTGATCTGGTTTCCTTAAAGAAATCAATACTTTTTGCTTCCAGCAGGTGTTCATAAATGGAGCCAAAAAGGAATGCAAGCTCCACCTAACAGAAGCTTATGAAATATTACGGAACATGAGAAGAAGAGCTAGAGGGTGCTTTTATTCTCTCTGTACTTGGCACTGGTGAGGTTGCACCTCGAGTACTGGGTCCAGTTCTGGGCCCCTCACTACAAGAAAGACATTGAGATGCTGGAAGTGAATTCAGAGAAAGGCAATGGGGCTGGAAGTGTCTAGAGAGAAAGTCATATGAGGAGTGGCTGAGGGAGCTGGAGTTGTTCAGCCTGGAGAAAAGGAGGCTCAGGAGAGACATCATTCTCTACAACTACCTAACAGGAGGTTGTAGCAAGGTGGGAGTTGGCCTCTTCTCCCAGGCAACTAGTACAGGATAAGAGGAAATGGCCTCAAGCTGCACGAGGGGAGGTTCCGGTTGGACATTAGGAAGAATTTCTCCACTGAAAGGGGTTGTCAAGCATTGGAACTGGCTGCCTGGGGAGGTGATGGAGTCGCCATCCCTGGAGGTGTTTAAGAAATGACTGGACATGGCACTTAGTGCTATGATCTAGTTGGCAAGGTGGTGTTCAGTCACAAGGTTGGATTTGATGATCTCAGGTCCTTTCCAACCTAATTGATTCTGTGATTCTATTTGCATAACTGCTGGAAGCTCATGCTGAAATGGAGGCAGAGTAGAACAGAAATTAGAACAGAAGCAGAGAAAGGATTTTCTTTGAGACTCCTGCAAGTTGTAGACCTTCTGCAAGATTGCCACGAGCAAATATGGAGGGAAAGAAATATCTTGAGCTGAAGCTGCTAAGCAGAGGAGCAAGGCTCTTTGAACTCCCTGTAAGAATCTTGAAACAAGCGGGGTAGGGCTGAGCATTCCCCTCAGCCAGCGACAGTGTATGAATGAAGGAATTCCTGGATGTCATGGTGGTGTAACACTGAGGGTGAAATAGGGAGAGGGGCTAGCTGGAATGACAGTAGTGACCACAAAAGGGTAATAGTTGAACGAAGTATCATTCAGCATTGTTAATCCTTCCCAAGTTTATTTTACTTTCCCTTGTCTTTGTACTGGCTTAATGTTCTAAATTACAAATATTGCTTACTGAGAGAGTTAGGGTTCAGTGTTGAGAATTCAAACTGGAGGCTTTTGCTAGTGCTAAGAGGAATCCCTCTGAATTTCAGTCTAGTTCTTGTTGCCGTCAGCAACAGAGTTGCTTTCAGTTTCCTCAATAATCCACGATGAAACAGATCATTGACAATTCAGTTTGGTGTTTTTTTTTTTTTTTTAATAATTCATTTTGGATGACTATCCACCAACAGGATAGGTTCAACTGTAAAATTTTTAGTCTCTCAGCCAGGAAGAAGTAAACTGATACATGGAGAGGTCCAAATTTTTTGACAAATATGCAACAGAAAGGCTTTCCTCACTCTGTTGAGAAGCTGGACAGTGCTGGCTTTAACCTCTCTGGGCTGAATACTGGTATTTGTAAGACAATTCTGCAACCTAGAGGAGCAAATCTGTATTTTCAGTGGCCTTCTTCAAAGGCTATTTGTTAAGATACACAAAGGAATTTTTTTTACTGTAGAAATGATGCTCCAAAGACACTCAAATTCAGATCCAATCCTGCTAAAATATGACAAAAACTGTTTCAGTTTTTTGTCCTTAAGCATCTTTGTTTCATAGGTTCCTTTGGACTGTTTCAGCACAAATGAAATGGCAGTTTTAGCTACTTCCAAATGTAGTCAAATCATTAATCATTGTTTAGCAGAGAATAAGAACACCTGCTTTTGTTAAGAGAAGACAGCTGAATTGATGGATGCCTGTAACATTTGAATTGGAGTCTACATATCATGAAATAAAGAGATAAAATACTGTACAAGACAGAATATTAAAAGGAGCTGACAAAGTATGAACAAATGTCAAAGGCACCTGTCTAAACCTAAAAGAACTCATACACTCTATTTGGTTGCCAGTTCCTATTCTTGAGATATTTACTGTCCTTCAAGGAATCTAGACTACAACAGAAGATCTCTGCCTGTGAGGCAGAGCATATCTATAATATGAGTAATCACAGGAAACACAGGGTAAGCATTGCCCACCAGCACATTTGGGTTGGGCTTTGGGATTTCATGTAGAGGATTTTCATACATGAGTCTGACTGCTGGCAGCTCAGGGTGATTCCCCAGCCTGCATCTCAAGGATAGGAAGCAACTTCCAGGCCTGTTGTCTGTCCAGTCAGGCTCCTGTTGTGTCAGTCTAATCATACATACCACATCCAAGGTAAGTTCTGAGCTTACTTACCAACGCCTTTAAACCTAACTCTACCTGACAATACCTATGGTGATTCTTCTTCAAGGCAACTCCCACTTAAGTAGGCGTTTTCACATCTTAATGATACACTAATGCCTTCGTTATTGCTGTCTCTACTGGTACCTATCACCACATTGTTCATATTTGCTCTTCTGTATGATTCTCTTTCAGTTCAGAATTTACCTGCAAAAAGTTACAGGTAGGAACTGATAAAAGCTATGAAGGTATGAATAGTCATCCCACTCCTTTTTTTCTTTCAGAAATCTCCACCCATTGCTTCCAGATGGAGGTGCATCTGCTGTGCATCATTCCTTGAGTATGAAAGGATGACCCCCGAGATCTCTCATCCACTTGTTCACTGTATAGAATATATCTGCTCTGTTTGACATTTTATTTTTTTTATTGTGCCAACTAATTTCCATGTCGGTTTTTTTCACTTGGGATTTTCTGCCAGTAGGGTTTCTGGCAACATGTATGTCTGGCAAGCTACATTGAGAGCTCTGGTTGCTGGAGATCAGCAGGCTGAATGTTTTGATGAGTAATAGTCACAGATGAACGCCTATATTCTGATAGTTGCCAAAAAGTTATACAAGTACAGAGCCCTTCATCCTTTAAGGTTCCTTTGAGTGAGGCATTTTCTAGATCAGAATAAATAGCCAGGAAAATAGTCAGTGCAGGTGTATTCCATATCCCGGATAAAGGTTCAGAGAACTGGGAAGGTTGCAGCTATATCTAAGTTAGTCCCTGGGTGTCAAAACAACTCCTGAGAGCTGCTATCAGTCTGCAGAACAGCCTTCAGCCTAGACGCCTAGTGTTTCAAGCTAGAAACCAGAATTATCCGTAGAAGGGCTAGAACTGGAGACCATAATGCCTTTATTCCCCTCTGCACTGATAACCACATGATAGAAGAAAAAATCTGGATTCTGAAGAGTTTAGATCAACAATGGTGCCACACAGCTAAGGCAGTTCCTTTAAGGTGACATGGCCCCTATTGGAAGTCATTGTGAAACATCAGGGATCCATAGTTAATTCCTGCAGAACACACAAGGAGAATCGGTCTTACAAAAATTGAATTCATAGTAGTCAAACTACTGAGTGGTGAGAATCTGAAGTTTACAACTGGGAGTGCAGGGAGAGGAGTTTAAGGCTCCTCTGACTCAAGGACTGAGATGTTAGACTACAAGACTCAGACAGGCATCATTTCCCAGCACTTGTTAGTGATCCCTGAGAACACCTATCACCTCCTACAGGAGGTGTCACACAGAGCAACACCTCATTTGTACATCCGTGCAGTATGTAGGTGTGACCTGGGCACCCTTTCAGTGAGTTTTAATGACAATCATTTGCCAAGGAAATTCAGGTTCTCAGAACAAAAGCAAATTACCTAATGGAAATGAGCATAGGGACTGTGGATTGTGTCTTGAATCAACACTAAAATGTGCCTTGACTATGAGAGAACACATGCTTATATTCAGTCTAGTCGCACTCTTCCCACTTTTGCTATCCTTAGACTCATAGAATCATTAAGGGTGGAAAAGACCTCCAAGATCTTCAGATCCAACCTTGTGACTGAACACTACCATGTCAACTAAACCATAGCACTAAGTACCATGTCTAGTCATTTTTTGAACGCTTTCAGGGATGGTGACTCCACCACTTCCCTGCGCAGCCTGTTCCAGTGCCTGATCACCCCTCCAGGCGAGAAATTCTTCCTGATGTCCAACCTGAACCTTCTCTGGTGCAGCCTGAGGCTATTTCCTCTTGTCCTTTTGGAGAAGAGGCTGACCCCTACTTTGCTACAACATCCTTTCACCTATTTGTAGAGAGCGATAAGGTCCCTGCTGGGCCTCCTTTTCTCCAGGTTAAACAACTCCAGCTCCCTCAGCTCCCTTGTATGACTTTCTCTCTAGACCCTTCACCGGCTTCACTGCCCTTCTCTGGACATGCTCCAGCACCTCAATGTCTTTCTTGTAGTGAGGGATCCAGAAGTGGACACAGCACTTGCAGTGTGACCTCACCAGTGCCAAGTTCAGAGGGACAATCATAGTCTTGATGGCCATGCTATTTTTTATATATACACTACTTATTGAAAGCATTTACATATCTAGTGAGAATACTGTGCATTTATATGTCATCATTATCAAATATACATTTTATCACTGTGCCTTCAGAAGGCCATAACAGAGAAAAGGATCTTTGAGACAAGATGTGCTAGTTGAACTATACAAGTGAAATTTTAATTAAAAGTTCTACAGAAGAGCAAGATAGAAATAAAATAACCTATGTCACACGGTGTCCCAGTGTCAGATAATATGAAGTGAAAAAATCAAAGTTTGTAAGACATAAAGGAAGATAACAAAGGTGTTTTAGCTTAACAAAGACTTTTATTCTGTGCTTCTTTCCCCCTCCTCAGGAGACAAGGAAACAAGAGGATGCAGCAGACATACAAGGCAATGAAAGCAAACAAGTGAACACAGAACAGTTCTAGTTTGATCTAAGAGAGGGTCAAAAGGTAGTTTGGGTACAGCTATGGAAATTCTCAGTCACTATTAAAAGCCAACGTTTGTCATTATATCTTGTTGCAACTTCATTCCAATAAATATATTTTTTAAAAAAATTCTGTATTTAGTTTGTTCTCAATCAAATCAAATTCAGTCAGAGGGATCAGCCACAAAGCCAGACGGTTCACACTCTCTCAATACTTGGGTGCTCCAGCTGGTTTGGAGTGTCCAGCTCCCTGATATAGTCTCACAGTAGTCCAAGTAAAACAGTTCAAACTACGTGGCAAAATTTAAGAACTGGTGACTCCGAGGATGAGAAGAGTGACCAATGACAGCAGAAAAAGTTATCTAGTAGGAAGATAAAGAGATGTTGAGCCCACCTGAGCACACAGGTCCTGACTTTTGCATCTAGCAGTCTAAGGCTGTCTACACCACATTTACAGCCATGACAGGAGATTGCCTGGTGGCATTGTCCAACAGCTAATGTCTAATCCTTCAATAGACAAACCTGAATCTTACTGTGGGGTGTATCATGCCTGTGGTACGGGTCCTAAGTGTTGTGGCAGGAGCATGCATATGAGATCCAGCCACAGCACAGCCCTGTGACCGCTGCTCAGCAAAGCACCAGAGACAGTGGGATCATAGTGTGAATCTCCACATCTCTCCCATGAAGAATCTTGTAGTCATGGCATTATAGATGGTTGATCTTGGATATATCAGGCTCTTCTAAAAGGCAAGATATTTTTGAATACTGAAGATGTATTTGGTCTACTTTCACATTACAACCTCCCTTTTACCTTCTACAATATTTTACATTTTCTCATAGTCCTATTCAACACACTATTTTCTACCACTAGCCTATTAACTACTGCTAAACAAACCATTCTGCTATGGGAAAACATAAGATAGCCTACATTTATTTGGTGTCTGCTATTTGAACATTAAAATACAGTTAACAGATTTGTAGGCCATTTGTAATAGCCTGTTTTGTTGGTCTTTTGTGTACTAGCTTAACAGTGTGACAGGTATTGTGCAACAAACCCATAGAAACAAACTGTCCTGTCACAAGTTAGGTCTATGCGTGGCTGAATAAGAGTTGTCGTTCCCCCATTTCCATACATTAAATGCTTAGGCTAATGAGCTTTTACTAGGAAAAATCCTGTTTCCACTGGACTGACAAAGAAAGCTTTAAACAATTTTAGTCCACATGACTTTCAAGAAAAAAAAAGTCAGACAGGAGCTACCATTAAGCATCTTTTTATTGTAGTCTTTAATGTACATGCAGAATTTTAAAAAAAAGTGCCAGTTTTATCTCTAAGCATATAACAATAATGTAAATGTTTGGATCGGCAATGTATTTGGATTAGGGACTAAGAACTCTAAGTGAACAGACATCTTTCAGGATATACAGTTTATATTGTAAATCAAGAAGTTTTTTTCAGAGTGATTTTCCTCATAAAAGGATAAAATATTTCTTGTTTACAATCTTGCTTGTTTTTAATACTGAAAAAAATCTATAATAGTACACTCTTCATTATGTACATAGAAAAACATAAAACTATATCCATACCAGTGTCTGTTTTAAATGCAAATAGTAGTTAGTTTTATAATTTCTTGTGCACTCTCTCCCTCCTTCCCTCTCCCTCCCTCCACCCCCCCACCCCCTTAAAAAATGCAGCATTTCCTAAAGATTTCAATGCTTTGGCAGAAATAGAACTGAAGGCACTCCCATGTTAGGTAAAGCAATATGTGAAATATCAGCGCTAAATAAAAAAGCTGTAGGTGTACCAGGCAGCTCCAGGTTCATCCCAAGGGCCAAATCTTGCACACCTGGAGAACACGAACTGGTTTGCTGGAGATTCCAGCTGGAGCAGGCTCAGGCCCCAGCTTGGTTTACAATAAAACTGATTAGCCTCACAACTACTTTTACAAATGCTTCACACAAACCAATGACGATGCAGAGAGCATCTCTGAACACAGTACTATCACGAGGGCAAAAAGCTTCTTGCAGGTCACAGCATCAGAACATGTTGCAAAGGCTCCACTACTGAGGCCTTCCACTTTGCAACACGGTAGTTTCACACAACACCCTCTGTTTAAGACTTCCTGATGTGGCAGCTCAGCTAAAAATGAACAAACTGACATACAAATATGAAGATTCTAAACCATCTCTCGTGATGGATAAGTTTAAACTCAGCAAAGCATCCTGAAAACAATCTGCGTGCCAGTGGCAGGCTGACTTCTGGTGATAGGGAGATTTTGAAAGCTGATAGAAAAGTTTCTCTTGGGGGCAGCTCCTCCCTGGCCTTCTGTGGCTTGTTTGGCACACCTTTGTTTTTCTTGCAAGTCAGGATTATCTCTGGCATACCTGCGATATGCATTTACATGAATACTTTGCAAAAATATCCCATAAGCCTATGAGATAAGCACCTAAATGCTTGCTAAGGGATGTGTCATAAGTCACAGTCAGGAAATACTTCCATAATGACCAGTTTTAACTCTCAACTGTAGTTTGCTTCTGCAATCCTAGCAAAGGTTGAGGAACAACTGATGCACACTTCCAGGAGAGAATGAGACAGAAAGGCACCAATGGAAGCTTTTACGTGTCAATGTCTACAGCCTAATAAAGTGTTAAATTTTCAGGACACACACTAGTTCAGTAATATGTTTACTTAACTAATTTATTCATAGTGTACAATATCTGACCATGACTGTAAAGAGCTGAGGTCAACTGACAATCCAATTGAAAAAGAACATTCTGCTAAAACCTGCCAGCTGGTCACGTTCATTCTGCTGCGATAGCTCTGCACTCTTTGGCCACAATAAAATGAATGGCTTTATAGTGTTGGAAAGCATTTTTGTCATTCTTCAGTATCACTGTGGATTTATCTCACAAGGAAAGAAGGGTAAGATAAAAAGGCATCCAACAACACTTCAATCTCTGAATTGAACATCCAGCAAAATGATATGCAGCTGGCATGGAAGAATAGCCATTTAAGGTTAGCTTGAAATGCAGACTGGAAGAAAAAAAAAAAAGGAAAAAGAAAGAAAAAAAAAAAGGCAAGTAGTCCAGTAAGAATAAAGAGTAGAAAAAGAAACCGAGCAAATGATTCTTTGTTTTGGGCCAGTATATCCACCATCAGTTGCTGTATATTGCTTTGGGAAACACAAAACTGGCACCAAAACACTCCAAACAACACAAAATCCCCACCCCCTTCCTATGCTGATGGCTCTCCTTGAAATGTCCCTCAAATCTCTTTCCGTACTGTGAATCGGATGCTGCTGAACATTTTGCCTATGGCCTCAAACAGTGGGTCGCAGAACGTGTGGATGCAGATGGAATAGACGCGGCTAATGCACTGGATCTCAATCAGGTAGCTCCTTATGCACGGCACCACTGCCCAGATGTGCAGGAATGACAAAATGGCAAAGTAGATGCCCCAGATGAGAGCCATAGGAATACCAAAGATTGCTGACAGTAAACGATAAAACCAGTATTTCGTTACAGTGAAGGTGGTAAAACTGGCCTTCCAAATCCCATCAAAGCTGTGTGTTCCCTCAGGCTCAGCAATCACATCTTCAAAATCGATCTGCAGCAAAGAACACAAAGTCAGGTCAGTCAGACATTCACATGAGGGGTGTATTCCAGAAACACCTTTCCTGGAGAGCCATGGTCCACTGCCAACAAAACACCGAAGCATGTGCTTTTTACATCCCAGCGTGATTTCAACCCATCGTAATACATCATTTAAGTAATGGATCTTCAGTAACTATCTTTTTCCACTGACTACTAGGGAGCCTCAATGATTAGCTCTAAATTAGACATCCAGCTTCTAGATGAAGTTTTCCACAAAGCTGTATTTTCCTCATCTCCTACAGCCTTAAACTATGCAGTGCCCTTAAAATCTACTTAAGGGACAAACCAGGTGAATAGAATCATCATGTTTTCCCTGTCTAACTTAACTGTTTCACATCTTTATGAATGAAGTAAATGCAGTCACTACTTTGACTTTTTAGATATCTCAGCCATATCAATAAAATGTCTTTTATTTGTCCAAATTTTGGCATCCTTCCTTGTATTGCATTGCTCAATGTCGGCGGTGAATAAACATTGAGGCTGGCTATTTAAATATATGCTTTGAAACAGGCATAGATAGTTCCTAGTAGACTGAGAAATGAAATTACGGATTTAGACATGCATCAGGTGGAGCTTCTCTTTAGTCCTGAAGCGTAAGGAGCTCTTTTATCTTTATAATTATGAGGAGGCTCTTCACAGTAGAGCCATTTCATTCTAGCCTATCCCGTGCATGTGACAAAACTCTGTTCATAAAAGACATGGTCTGGCTAACATGTTAATATTTAGAAGGAACACACTCTTCCATGTATTTCGTAGTTTTGACTATTCATTAATCATTCAAAAAGTCACTTAAGGAAGCAGTGCATTCCAAAAGGCATATTTTAGCACTCTCTGTTGAAATACTGAGCTGTTCAGGAAGCTTAATTGTCATAACATTTCTATTAGAAAATTAACAGAATTGCAAAGATGCTTCAGCTCCATGTCACATGGATAAGTTTGATATAACCCACAATACAGGATATTTAATTTAGTTAGCAGTACCAACTGTATAGGTAGTGCATTCAACAGGAAAGAGAACATCACAACACTATTCCTCTGCAAGAAACTAAATGACTGTTTAAATCGGATGAAAGAAAAAAGAATTTGCATTCCTGGGACTGGGTCCCAAAGTGAGATGACAGTGCTGCTGAAAGTGAAGATTTACAGGAGCAGGATAAGTATGACACGGGCCAGTAGCCTCAGAAATTCAGGCAATAGGACCTTCACATGCTGGAAGGAGATGAATATAAATACACTCACTCTAAGTATTGCTTATACTGTAGGAAAACGCTCACCATCACTTCCTTTAATATAAAATAGACATGATAATTGGAAAGCACTCCTTCTCTCCTGCTGAATTTTTTATCACCTTGAAACTTAAGTTATTAACAAAGGGAAAAATACTATAAAAACACTGGACTTTCTGGCTTCTTAAACAAAAAAAAAAGATAATTCCAAGAAAAAGTGCACAGTCTAGGTGCATTCTACATGAAGGGCTTGAAAGTCCTTGGGAGGAAATTTCTGAATCATCTGTGATAACAAGTATCTTGAATGCCTAACATCAGGCTGGCTTAACTGGGCATATTACTGGGCCCAAACACCACTCTGTTTGCCAGTGCTTCTCTCTAGACATCACACAATGCAAACTATAAACCTCGTCTTTATCTGCTACTCTGAAGTAGGCTCGAGTGATTTTAAAGTCATTCTTTGGGATGGAAATTCATCACCATCATCACTATCACACCTCAAGATAGCATTTGGACAGAAATTCCATATCCACAGAAACCAGTGTGAGACTCTGTGGCGGCCGAGTACCCAGGGAACACGTCAGCGCTTGTCCATAATGGCATGCAGAGCCAAAGTCTGTCTGGACTTTTTTAAACCAAATAGCATAACTTCTAAGTAATAGTTACAAGAAGAGAAAATTAAAAGAAAGTTTGAATAGTGGTTGTGTTATGCAAAAGTTCTATGGGTATGCAATAACCTCTGCTTTGGTAGATCATGCCCATGAATTTTTGGTAAAAATCTTAGAAAACAGGTTTTTTTAAATCAGTCTAAAGATAGCATAGGAAGTACACTACATTCATTGCTCAGTGAAGACATGAAATTGGAAATTGGGCTCTGTAATTTCAATGGGCGCAAGATTGAAGCTCTTGTGACATAATTCTAATTCTGGGGAATGCATCAGAGGCAACAACATGCTCTCTGTTTTCACTAGTTATAAATGTTCATGTTTGGGGAATAAACAACAGACAAAAAATTAGCTTTATGAACTACACTGACCATAATATAATTATCTAAATGAGTAATTAAAACTCAGCTGAAGTCTAATAAAAGAGAGCACGAAAATTACCTATATGCATTGTGATCTTTTTATTAAATTAAAAACATAGATGTCCTTGTATCAATCACAGAATTTTAGGACTGCATCATGGAAGGAAGAAGAAAAGGTGGTAGATGTATATGTGAAGAAGTCAGTACCTACCAGCAATGGCATTCTAACTGTCTTACATTTATTCCTGCCCCTCCAGATGATCTCAAGATCTGTACATTGTCCACTGAAATCAATCTCATTCACCTGAGTACAGAAGCTGGCAAAATGTATGCCTGAGTTTATGGAGCAAAAATATTTTCTTTATGGAATACATAAGTAAGCTTACTTAGAGAATCTGTTTCTGCAGCTATTCAAAAGCAAACTTTTCACTGTAGCCCACATCCCATGTAAGCTCATTTTCAAAGCGACTGGGTGTTCTTGGCTTATCATCAATGTTTGCCTTGAAATCAAATAATAAAAATATGCATACGATGGCAAAACGCAGGACGATTACAGTAAAAGAAAGTTGCTCCTCAAAAATATTACTACATAAAAACTATATGGCTGAGCACAGACCTCAACTCTAAAACTTATGGCCATTCATTGCATGTTTCCCAAGAGCTGAGGTGGGAAAGGCAGCAGAGCCATCACAGAAGTTCAGAGCACTGAGAGTTAGTCAGTGTGATACCTAAAGTCTTTATATTCGGTTCAGTTGTGGTGGAGTCTATCTTGTATTTTCTCAACTGGTAGATAAAGGAAATATTAAATCTCTGAAGGAAAACAAGTTTGCACTAAGCTCCACTGGCCTTTTCATGGTTACATCTTTTATTTAGCTAAGTGGGACCTATTTTTATCAGGAAAGCATGGTTTTTGTCATGCAAAAAGAAACCAGACATTAATGTGAATTTTCTAGAACTTTTAAAATATATAGTAAGACTGGCTCATAACTTGATTCCTTTCAAAATAATACATTGTAATGAATGTTTTAGTGGAAAATGGAAACCAATAAACTCACTGGTTTTCAAATCAAATAGTAAACTTTCTGTAATCGTGATTCTCAGTAACTAATACTGTTTGCCTGTTGTATTCTACAAAATGTCCATGGAGTTAAGCCTGGGGAGCTGACAGAAAAATTGTGCTGTATAACATTTCCAGATGGACAGCTCTGTCCTCATTCCAAGAGAGGCTGCTAATATTAGAACATTATAATATATCTTTGGTCAGGATTTCCCAGCTCAAGTCATACAAAGTCGTCCTAAAAGTACTCAGGAATAAATCTGTAAGATAATAGCGAAGTATTCATGCCACCAATAAATATCAAGGTTACTTTCTCAGAGCAATTTCAACAGCTCTCAGAATGTTTATACCAATGCACAGAAGCTGAATAGATGGCCTTGTAGGAACCATAGCTGATATGACACTACTATGTCTTTCTCATTTCATTATTCCTCAAGTCCCATGTTCCACATTACTCTAGTTTGAATAAGGGAACTTGTGAGTGAAAAAACAGAAAAACAGCCTGACAACTCAAAAAACCCTTAGCTGAATACAGTGTTAAAATGAAACTGTTATCTCTCTGAAAGCTGTAAGAATATTATTAAACTGTGTACACGTCAAGAAAGTCCAGCTGTGCCTGGCACCCAAACCTCTGCAGTGCTGTCCAAAACCAGACTTGCCTGCAGCAGTGTCTAAATAAAGACAGGCAAGGAGTTGAGGTAATCTGGGCTCTCCTACTTCTCATCTGCTAACAGACTACATACAGATCCACTGGCTGAGAAACGATCTGTTTTATTTCACTGTTCAAACGGTACAGGTAAGTCAGGAACTGAGAGAGCGCTCAGATTCTTCCTGAACTGAACCACTCCCAGGAAGGATACTGCTTTTAACTTGCAGGGATCAGTCCTCCACAGCCAACAGGAGGAACAGGCGACTGGATGCATTTTGCCTTGCTATGAGTTACATTTACATCACTCAGATCACTCCCTCCCTCCTCAGGCATGCCTATTCCTCTCCTCTGGTTTTTAGTTCAGTAGCACTCACTGACGGTGAGTGCCATCAGAATGATAATGGCAGTTCAACTGAACCAAGCAAAGTAAAAATAGGACTGACAGATGAAAGAAGTGGTCAGAAATAGAATCCTACAGAAGAAAGACACTCATTACTGGAAATGAATCTAACTGGCTTGCAAGGATAAAACACCTCTTTCAGGGTATTGTTCTCGAGGTCACGTTTGCCAAAGCCTCATGTATGTGTAGATCTGTGAAGAACTCGTTTTTATCTATATAAAGGCATGCTGAGGGTAGGCACAGGTCTTATTCAGTAGACTGCATGTTCAGTGTGTAGTCTGTTCCTCCAGAGCTGTCAGGGTGTGCTGTGAAATCACATTGAGGTTGTTGCCAAGCCAATGAAAATACAGGCACGTCCACTTGAGAAAAGAAGTACAGGAAATTTGTTTTGACCCTCTAAAGGATGCTAATAACTCGCTACAGCCTTCTGTTTCAGCCTAAACTATTAAACACTATCAACTCCTGTACCATGCCTACAATACACTTCCTGACTTCAGCTATTCTTTGTTTCCTACTATTCAGTTTGGCAAAGCCAGTTTTTACATTGCTTGAAGCTTTTGTCTGATTCTGCTATGAGAATTAACATGGCTTTTTTTGCTCTGCATATGTTTATTAAACTTTTATCAGGAAATTAAGGAACCTGCTTTGATTCTAAAATAGATTTATTTGCAAGGGAAATGGTATGGGATTTATTTACAAGATTTTTTACAAGAAAGGGAAAAAGTCTGTTTAAGGAAAAGAACTACTAATTAAAAAAGTTTAACAGTTATCATATGACTCAAGAATATATGCCTCATGTATGAAATTAGTTGACATTTTGTCCTTACCATTTTAAGTCCCTATGTATCAAAACCTGGCAAGGTGTGTTAAATGCCAACCTCAAATCTCCTACTTACCAAGTGTCCTTCTCCTCAAAAGTTTGTTCTTTGAGGTATATAATACTCATTACATAGAAAAAATTACCATGCTCGGTCTATCAGAAAAAAATTATTAAGACCATCAGCATTAGGCTTTGACCTCCATTTCTGTGTTTGTAACTATAATTATTCAAATCTTTGTGTGGTAGCTGTGTGCTGCCACTGTGCTCACAGCAGGCAGTTTGCATTGCCAGGCACCACCCCTACTGCACTAAAGAGGAACCCAAACAAGCGGTGAGGATGCCTACATTTTTGAGTGCCATCAATATCTCTTGGAGTCACTAAAAGGTTGCTTAGATCCTTACTGGATCTCCCTTGATTGATCACTAATATCTCCAGTCAGGCAAACCACTTAAATATACACACAACCTGAAAAATGTGGACTGTCGCACTGATGTCAATATGCTTACATGCTCTGCCAGATCAGGGCTAAAGTCTAGTCTGAATGGATACAAGAAAGAGTAATGAGCTAATTTTCTTCAAATTTTTTGCAAAAACTGTGGAAACCGTCTTCACTGCTCACCCTGGGCTGTTTTGAGACAGGTTTTCCCTGATTCCAAGACTGCACGTATAAATATTGTTTCATGGTATTATATTGTGGCCTTATAAGACTTGAAGCAGATATGGTATTTTTTTTCTATTGTGATAAATGCAATTTGTAAAATTCCCCAATGTATTCAATGTCCTTTAAAGAAACATTCAACAGACGAAAATGTATAAAATATCACAAAATGACAAGCCGTTCTATGGCATGAGACACCTTTGGGTGGTGATGTTCAGGATAGGGTACTACTAACATTGAAGAAGGTGTGTATTATTAAAAATAGGAAAATGCATGGGCATATGACATCATCATGAGCTTTTGTAATTCCACGTATTATTTGGAACTTAAAAATGTCTGATTACAGTGCCTCTACAACCAAGGCATCACAGCAGCTGAAAAAAAAATGAGGCAATAAACTTACCACCTTTCTGTTAAAACAGTGATACAAGCTAAGCATCTACATGTTTCCTTGGTCCTTTTGAATACCATATTTCCACATATGCTGATGCTTATCTTCCTGACCACTGCCACAGTTTATCAGAAAATAATGAAAAAGTTGTACTGTTTCTACTGCATCTGCAGGAAAGAGGATGGGGAGGTATTGAGACTTAGAGGAGTAAAGCTGGTCTTCTCCCTTCCCTCTCAGACACCAGGAGACTCATTTACCCTTTAAAGAGCACTGCATAATCTCCATCTGGCAAATGTTTACCTCTAGTTATGTAGAAAAGCTGGTACTTTGTTCCTAAAAACATAGAGCTTTGTGATTCCTAGATGGGATGCTTCCCCATTAATCAAGTTTCAACAAGCAAACATGTGGTGCTATCAGGTGTTTCATAAAGCCAAAACTCATTCTATTTCACAGCATTTATATAAACCTCAGGCTATAGCATGGGTGACTACAAAACATGAACACTCAGCATGTTCAGGTCCATCACAAGACAAGAAATCACCTTGACTCTTGGTATTGGTGGGAAGCACATAACAAGAGAACCCCAAGAGTCCCTCCAAGTGGGGCTGCAGCAAGATTAGGCTTTGCCTGTCAATCTTGAACTTTGTCTTCACAGCACACTGATCTTCTGCGGACTGACCAAATCACTAGGCACAACACCTCCTCTTTGGCAAAAAAAACCCCAAAACCCAAAAAACTGCCATGACTGCAGTGACTACTGAAAGCTAGGACCAGTTGTGTAAGGCTGGTTAAGTGCAGAAAAATAACAAGTATTTCCAAAGTGAATGAAAGCCTAAAGAAACAAGCAGAACTATTGCACTCCAGTTACTTGTTCAAATTGACCAATAAATTTGCCTTACATTCCCTGTGGCCCTGTGCCTGCTTTCCACAACACAGCCAGAAAAGTATTCTGCTGGCACATCTCATAATGGAAATAGTGAATCTTTCCTGGGTGCTACAGAGTATGACAGACAAGCAAACAATGCTTCACAAACAAGGATATTCAAGTTAGAAAGTAGGATAGGACTGCACTTTTCCAGTCAGAGAAGAAAACCAGTCTGGTCAGGAGTGATTCCTACTACATGCATAACTAATACTCAAATGGATTATAAAAATTTTTAAATGATGCCATGACTTAGAAAAAGGTGGTGACTTCAGATCACCATTTCACAAAACTGAAAATCAATGAAAATAGCCAAAAAATAATTTGCTACTAATGACCGAGAGAATAACCTCCTGCTCCCTGTCCATGAAGAATTACTGATTACATACCAGAAGAGCCCTGGAGATGGGCTTTGTTTCATCAGATGGCCAGGCTCATAAAAATCTGTGGAAGTACTTGTGAGAAAAATGCAACTGATGCCAACAGGACAGCACGGTAGCAACCAGCTATTGTCCAGAGATCTATTCCTGAAGCGCTTGCCTGTTTCGTCTCAATACAGTCCAACAGAAGGAAAGACCAGCATCTCCAAGGAGAGATCTGCACTCCTCTACAACATAGCAGAACTCCCTGTGCAGGTGGGGATATCATGTCAGCTAGTTACTTGAAAAATATCTTGATATTGCTGGAGTAAGCAGTCAGAAAATAAAATTACTGTTTTCCTCCCTGGAAACTGGGCTGCTGGGAGGTTATTGCTGTTTTCCCAAACAGAAACTCTTAAAAAGTTTTGTTTTATTATTTGTTTCATGTTCTACAGTTCCCTATTTCCTACAGCTGTTTTAGCAAAGAACCCTAACACATATATGTACATCCACATAGGTATGTTTAAAGAGGTGTATTCATGAACATGAACACCAGTGTGAAGTTCTGTCTACACTAAATATAATGGGCATTTTTTAATTGATTTCAGTGGGGTCTGGAATCAAGCAGAATTCCGAAACTTTACTAAAAGTAAATACACCCTGTAAAGAGATTTTATATTTTACATTATATTCTATCTAATATTATATATTTAATTATTGTATGTTTATATGCTTTTAAGGTAATAAACTGCTATGAAGTATAACTTTTTGGAACTTGGTCAAGCTTCATCCCTCCTAAATTTATTTCAAATTAATAAATATATTTCTAATAGGAAATAGAAATATAGAGACCTCAGACTCTTGAGTAGTGCATGGAGAGAGGCAGGGACCTTTGGGGATTGTTTTAGACATGGAAATTATTTTTTCATCTTTATTGTTTGTAAAGGGATTCTAAGGAAAGGGACAGGGACTATGTATACCCATAAACACATAACTGTTAACTGCTGCAATTCTTTTTTGCAAATCTGTATAATTTGTTTGCACCTTTTATCTCATTTCTACCAGAACATGCTTATTGCTGACAGTAGTGTGCAGTGATGTCCAGCTGCCTCTCTGTTACTTTAAAAAAGAGAAAAAAAAGCCTCTGCATTTGCCCTGTTAGAAAGTCATCTTTCTTATGGAAGGTCTTAAGTTACTGAACCTTAAATATGAAATAATTATTTCTTTCTAATTCATAAAAATCGAGATATCATTATTCTACAGTTCTGCTTTTTTCATAAACTGTACAAGAACAGATATGGGATTAAGTGCACTTTCAGGAAGTTTGTTGATGACACCAAGCTCTGAGGGTCAGTTGACACACCAGAGTGAAGTGATACTGTCCAAAGGGACCTGGATGGGCTTGAGAGGTGGTCCCATGTGAACTGCATGAAGTTCAACATGGCCAAGTGCAAATTCCTGCACCTGAGTCAGGGGAATCTCAAGCACAAAAACAGGCTGGGTGGAGGATAGATTGAGAGCAGCCATGCAGAGAAAGACTTGGTGTTGGTTGAAGAGACGCTCAGTATAACCCAGCAATGTGCACTTGCAGCCCAGAAAGCCACCTGCACCCTGGGCTGCATCAGAAGAAGTGTGACCAGGAGGTCAAGGAAGGTGATTCTTCCACTCTACTCTTGTGAGACCCTACATGGAGTACTGCATCCAGCTCTGGGACCTCCAAGATGAGAACGTGGACCTGCTGGAGTGAGTCCAGAGGAGGGCCAGAAAAGTGATCAGAGGGCTGAAGCACCTCTCCTGTGAAGACAGGTTGAGAGACTTGGGGTTCTGCCTGGAGAAGAAAAGGCGCCAGGGAGACCACTGAGAACTTTGCAGTACATAAAGGGGGCTTACAGGACAGCTGAAGAGGGACCTTTTACAAGGGCATGTAGTGACTGGACAAGAGGGAATGGCTTCAAATGAGAGGAGGTTTAGATTACGTATTAGGAAGAAATTTGTGAGGCACTGGAACAGGTTTCCCAGAGAAGCTGTGGATGCCCCATCACTAGAAATATTCAAGGCCAGGCTGGATGGGGCTTTGTGCAACTTGATCTAGTAAGTGGCATCCCAGCCCATAGCAGGGGAATTGGAACTAGATAATCTTTAAAGTCTCTTCCAACCCAAACCATTCTACAATACATGAACTTGAACTTCATAAAACAATAGATGACTTTATAGCTGAGGTCTACAGGAGATATTAACCTGATCTTGAGGGAAAACTGATTATTTTTTGTAGCATTTGTTTGAATTCCAAGAACAGATTTCAAAGTTGACAGAGGAAGTGTTGCAATCTGTCTATGAGACTCCCTTAGGCTTTTTTGGAACTCCGAATATAAATTCAGCACAGCAGGAGTTTGGACAGAGAATGTGATGCTTTCACCTTCAGCTGTGAGAGTGTCTTCTCATTTCTTATCTAGGAAGCCGAATTTATCAGTTCCTATTTATTTGAAAATAAAGTTTGTGGGCTAGATAAATAGAAGACTAGGGACAAACCCCACCCTTGTACAGCCCCTCCTAATATCTACAGCACTGTTCCTTTGTCTTGAAGAATGTTTTATCCATTCGTATCCTCATTAGAGTGGGGACAGTGGTACTGAAAATATTTGTTCTTTTGAATGTTAATCTTATGACATAATTTCTGATAAGAATGGTATTGCATGAAATTCAAAGTTTGTTTTGAAACTATCTAAAGACATTTTCATAAGAAATCTGTGAGAAAAATATAAAGAGACTAACAGGGTTAAATCTGCCTTCTCAATAAATCAAACAAAAATAAATGGCATAACTTCTCTTCATGTTCCAAATAACAAATCCTTTTTTAGTTCAAGATGGTTCTTACTACCATCATTTTTCGAGCAAAGAAAAGAGAGATGGTAGTTCTCGACCAAAAAGCTCAGCAAATCACTTACTGATATAGACTTCATCCTGCTCTCTCTTTATGACAAGAGTATTTGAGAGTTGTGGGAAATACGAACTTAGTTTAGAACTATATCTGTCTTCAGTTCTTCAGAGATCACAAGTGTTACAGAATTACCCAAGTTCATTTCTTCTTTCTGTTGCCTAAAATATGACAAAGATCAAATTTCCTCATTGGGGACCTCATGGCCAGACCACTCAAAATTATGCCTGGTCTCCCTGAAGAGTTTTGGATTTCAATATTTTTTGTTTGGTTTAGATATCCATAACTTATGCTACAGAAGATGGTGTTTCTATCCACATAGTGGGATAAAAATTCTGTAATTAATTAAAATTCTTAAAATTGTCTAACATAATCTGAATTCTGCTGAAGCTATCAGAATCAAAAAGTATTTGTCTCCTCTGAATTGAGATAGTGTCCAATAAATTCTAACAAGAGGAACAGCCATGCTGAATCATTGGCTCTGTCCTCATGGACATCAAATGAACATTTTACTATGGAGTTATGAGTCATGTTCATCATGCTAAGGCTTTAATAATACCATGAGTTTAAGTGCAAACACATGAAAGAAGCTTTCATTAGGACAGATGCCATTATTAGCTGCAATCTTACAGACATTTGGAAATTCCGTGTCTGGAAACTCCTAATTAACGTGCAAGAAAAGTGTTTTTCAGAAGTATCAAAACCTCGCTCAGTCCTCGTACAGTCTGGCATTCATAACGACATTGAGTTTTTAATCTCTCACTCCTAGACTACCCATGGAAGAAATATTTGAAACAGAATTGGATCATGTGGGTAGCCAAAGTCAAACATCTGGATTTTCTTGCTTTTAATCAATCTACATTGTGTTAATAGGACACAATGTTAGAGAATAATTTCATTTAAACGCAGCTATGCACAAGTGGGGTGTCCTGTCTAAGCTATATGTATCAGCAATTGAGAGAAGCATGCCCTTTGAGAGCACTGCTCATCCCATCCTATGGTTAGGGCTGAACTCTGTGATGTAAATCTGCCTCCAGAGGCATCTCGCTCTGATCACTGCCAATAGCAAGAGCTCAGATGATAAGCCTGGATTAGAACACACACACATATACCTATATATGTATATTTATACATTTATATATTTATGTGAATATATTTAAAGTTACATATTTATCTACTTTCTCAGGACTTTTAACAATACCTAAACACAAAGAAGAAGGGCCTGCATTGAATTTAACTTAATTCCTTTTTTCAGAAATAGCACCTGATTGAGCTCTGCTTTTCTCTCATTTTATCATGCTGAAGAGCAGAACTGTGTTTCTCTCAGGTTGCTGCCTATTGTCACATCCAAATGACAGGGCTCAACACCTTAGCCCTCCCACCTAAAAAGAGAAGGTTTCCTGCTTTCCTTCCACAAGGTTCTCAGGTGTGGGGATGGGAAGTGCTTGGCCCAGTTATCTCTCTGTGCATCTTACAGTTTTCTCAGTGCCACAGAGAGGAACCTTAATTGTGAAAGATTACACAGAACGGCAAACTGCTTTTGAGAAACCCTCTCTTTTCATTAAAAAGAGGCAGAAATTGTAAATAGCTTTAAAATGGCTTAGTAATACTTTCCTCCCTAACAACTACATAAAAATATTATGGTATTTGTCAACATCTGACTAAAAATTCCGGACTTTTTCTTGCAATGAGCTTAATTGTCCTTAACTGCATTAGTTTTAAGTGGAGGGCATGAATACATAACTGTTTAAAACTGCATACAAAGGCTCTGCATCCTCACATCTGTAGCCAAGCACTGGAATTCTTTTTCCAGAGCAAAAAAGAATGTATTCAACAAACAATGGATAGACGCGACTTGTTTAAAAGAAAATAATAATTATGTTTTAGATGGTAGACCAAGCACAGGCCTTTCTTCCTGGCACATCACTGTAGGAAAAAACTGTTATCTGGCTGTAGATGTGACTGCATATTTGATCCTCATTAGTCCCGAAGGAGTAGAGTTTTCAGGGTTGGCTGCAAGATCCATCCCCATCCTGAGCAAGGAAGTTACTGAGAAGAGCAATATGTGGGAGAACTGGCTCTCTCCTCTGCATTTTCCAAATTCAGTAAACTCCATGCAGACTTGATCACAGATACTTTGAGAGACTTGAACTCCACAGTTGGAAGGCTGCGATTTAGCCATATGGGAAACACAAATATTGCGCTGGGAAACAAGAAGAGCAAAGGCTGAACTTCAGGCATCTTCATGTGAGTCCTGGGTCATTGACAAATGAATGAGAATTAAAAAAACAGCAATCAGCTTTCTACCCTGTTTGCTGCATTCCATCACACACAAATAAAATGCAGGACACAAATCCAAGGGCAGAACTGCCCAGTGAAGGACATATGAAACAGATACAACTGTGAGGCAAACCAGCTGTATAATCACCAGTAGGACTCCCAGAGAGCTCCCAGGTGCACTGAGGCTGTTTCTCCTTTTCTTGACTTACTCCTTGCCTCCTCCCTGACTAGCCATCTTCACAAGCCAGTGCCTGAAGGAATGGGACCACCAGTGCATGTTCTGCTGCTGTCAAGGCAATGCATGAGGGCAGTCATATGAAGAAGAAACTCCTTCCTTTCTGGTCCTCACTGAAGGAATTGGAACAGGAAGGAAATTCTGGTGATTTTCATTAGATTGTGCTTCCTTCAGCACAAAGTTGTCAACTTCATTGTCTGAATACCTCAAGTTCTGTAAGGCCTCGTTCACATGCCTCTCTAAACAGAAATCCAGTCACTTGCCCTAATTTTCTGGAACCCTCCAAGCTCTTAACTTCTACTTTGTAGCTAATTTAAAGACAAACCATAAGCAAAGTCACCAACAACTTTGGGGCAAAGCTGCTCCATGTGCCTAGTTTTTTTAAAAGGATCTCAGTCGGGTTTCTTCCCCTTGCCTGGATCCCAACCCTGTTGCTGCCTGTACCATGCATCTGCTGCAGGGAAAGCTGTGCAGATACTTTGTGTTGCAAATCAAGGGAACGTGTCTCCTGCTTCTCACAAGAGAAGGTTATTTTTAAAATGTGCTATGGGAAGTATTTGAATGCAGACAACACTGAGGCCTTTTAGAGAGCTGCTTACAGAGCAGATTCCTCATTCTCTGTCTAATCATTTCTATTTCATGGCTGACTGATTTGTCCCCAGTTTCCATGCTATTGTGCCTCATACTCAAGTGGCAAGAAACATAAAATGCTGAGTGAAAAGCGGAAGGTTCTGAATCTAGAAAAATGTAACAGCTCTAAACAAAACTAAGCTCAGTCTGAATCATACTTCTGGCTTTACAGCACTCCTGAACAATTTTTTTCTCTGACATTCAGTACCTGCCTAAGACTAGGGACTCATTCTGTTATACTTGTATATCATTTACACTCTGCCTGGATGACTTACAGCTTAAAAGGCAGATGCATGACAGAAGGGAACGACAGACCGATGGCTGAAGCAGGAACTGAATGTGTGTATCTTCACCCGCACCCAAGCCCGTCCCCTAGGTACTGTGTCTGAATTTTATTGCTACATCTAACAGACTGGATCTGAACACGGCATACAAATAAGTGTGAATTGTGGCAAAATTCCTCTCTCTACTCTTCAGGTTGGGCCTATCTATGATACACTTATAAAAATCCAAGTTATTTATTCTTGTAATAAAACAGAAAATGTTGCTTTACAATGCCAATTAAAAAAAAAAAATGCTGTTTTTATCATGCAAAATGGGTCCTGTCTGGTTAACATCAAATTTGTTTTGGTATATTCCTGTGTCTTGATGTGACTACGTGCACTTGTCAAGCTCACTTGTTGACACAGAAGCAGCGTTGGTATTCTGGCTGTTTGGTGTTTTTCAACGAAGGTGTTGGTCCACAATTATTTCAAAAAGGACTAACTGAAAAGTTTTTTTCCATTCCTATAATTCTTATTTTCCAGTTTTCTTTTAGAATATTGGATGTAACACACTTCCTTAATCCTTTCTCCTGTGGGAGGCAGAGAAGGCAGGATGGGCTTTGTATGCTTCAGTTTCTTTTAAGTCCATTAGCGGTTTTTTCTGTCAGTGGTCTCCCTCTTTTCCCAACAGGATCTTTCTTTTACAAGTTAAGTTTGTGGACACCAGGATTCTGACTTGCCTGGGGGCTATGACTCATCCTTAGAAGGTTTGGTTGCTTTGGGGACTTCTGTTGATGTATGCAATAACCCATGATGCAGTCTCCATCAGCTCTTGCATTCCCTGTCTACTCAAATGCTCCTCCGTGGGTAGGAGAAAAAATAACTGCTCTCTTCTTTTTAAAATCAACCATTTTAATGGAAGTTTTTTACACCTAGGTATGCAGATGAATTTTTCTAAACAAGTAACAACTTTATGTCTTTCTATACAGCAAAGCTGACTGGCTCCTTTAAGTCCTTATAGACTTCTTTGAGGGGTAATTCTTAGCATTGATCCAACATGATGGTTAATCATATTCAGCACCTTCAAATTGTGTTGAAGTTTGGAATCTGAGGTTACTTGGGACCTTGTTAAATTGTTTGCACATAGCAAGAATCATTTTACAGATACACATTCAGAAACCAGAGCCCAGCCTCTTGATTCTCTGAAAACAATGCAATATTTCTCTTTTTAAATAACAGGTCTTCGTGACCAACAAACATGGGGAACAGCACACATTCTGACACTGCTGGACACTAAACAATCCAGTTAGTGGCTTAGTCATCCACTCCGACTGGGCAGCTCCCATTTTTCCTAGGGTCTGACAAGCCCAGATGGCAGCATCCTTGATTTTCACATGAATAGTATAAAGTTGTCTGCTAAGAGAAAATTCAGCTCTGATTTTTCCAACCAAAGTGACTTCAAGCAAGTGTCCATCGACCCTAACTTGTCAAAATAATCAAACTGATTTATAAACTCAACCAAAAAAATCTAGACAAGGGCATAGTTTGATTTTGCTTAGTTTTCTTCCCTTTATCAGTTTTTGAAGGAAAGAAAAACACCAAGGAGAATAAAAGAGAACAAGGACACAAACCCAAACGACCATCAGGACCTCTGATTTTGCACCCGCCAGGCTTAGGGAGGACGATCTGTTTTGTGGCATCTCCCTGCCCTGCCTCCGTGCGAGCTTCGGGGAAGGAAAATCTTCCTGACGGTGTTACACAAGGTCATGCAACTCATTCCCCTGCTCCCTCAGCCGCGGGCGGGACGTCCCGGCTGCAGGGCTGAGTGCCGGCACACACCGCGGCGGGAGCCACCCCGCTCCCC
>VWZF01005697.1:17367-43762 GCA_013396755.1 Sclerurus mexicanus | reverse complement strand
GATGCAAGTGAGAGAGTTCAGCTCCTCCATAGCCAGGTCAGTGTATCAATACATTTAACATTTCCACTTTTTCTCTGTAAATATAAATTAACTGAAGACTGGCTGAACCACAATAGTACTTTGCAAAATGCAGTTATTTTCACACTAAATAAGAAGTAATAGGTAATAGTATTAGGATTGTCTTTTCACAGATATGATACGAATTTCACTAGACTGCAGTCTAGATAGCTTGAAAGCAATTGTTTCAGAGAGATATGAGTCATTCTTACTGTGTTATTTAATTGAGTTCAACATCTCTGACATTTCCACTTGAGACCTTCAAGGCAAACAGGCTGACCATCAACAAAACAGACATACCCTAATACTTGTCATTAACACAGTTTAAACATGTTATGAATCTTCTCTAGAATAATTTCAAAGTTTTATGATCACTAGATGTAAAATGGTAATGAAAGATCATGTCTTTTTTTAATTTTTCAGTCTAAATTTCTTCTCTGTTGCCTGAGAAACTGTGAGGAAAGACTTTATGGAGGATGTTCATGAAATGCTGAAGCATATCATGTCTGAGAAACTAATAGCTAGCACTGCAGCTCCATTAGAATAGAATCCAATATGACCTGAAGGCACAATCCATAATAACACCCAAAACTTATGCAATGTACTTAATATGGTACTGCAAGCTAACAAAAACAAAATTGTGATGTTCATGACCTTCAACAGAACACCAGCTTGATCAACACCAAGAAGAAGCTGGAGACAGACATCTCCCAGATTCAGAGTGAAATGGAGGATACGATCCAGGAAGCCCGCAATGCTGAAGAGAAGGCCAAGAAGGCCATCACAGATGTGAGTTGGGGGCTCCTTTCATTGCTGATGGTGGTTGTTTTCCCCCCAAAATGTCTCCAGCCCCACAATGGCTTTGACCTTCTGCTCTGCTCAGGCGGCCATGATGGCAGAAGAGCTGAAGAAGGAGCAGGACACCAGTGCCCACCTGGAGAGGATGAAGAAGAACCTGGACCAGACGGTGAAGGACCTGCAGCTTCGTCTGGAAGAGGCCGAGCAGTTGGCTCTGAAGGGAGGCAAGAAGCAAATCCAGAAGCTGGAGGCCAGGGTGTGTAGGGCTGTGTCTGTACATGAGTGTCCATGTCCCTTGGAGAGACACCGCCAGGGAGGCTGCAGAGATCGGCTTCTCCTTGCAGGTGCGGGAGCTGGAAGGGGAGGTGGATGCTGAGCAGAAGCGCAGCGCTGAAGCCGTGAAGGGTGTGCGCAAGTACGAGAGGAGGGTGAAGGAACTCACCTACCAGGTAAGGCTGGTGATTTGTGTTGGCTTCTTGGTAGAAGACTGTGTCAAAATGTTGGCACATTGCTTTCCAGAGGGCTTTCTTTCTATACCTCAGACAGTGACAGAGTTAAATGGATTTTGGCTCTATCCTTCTGGACTGCACTGTTCCATAAACTATATTACTCCCTTTGTTTCACATTTATGGAATTTAGAGAAATTGGTACACAATGTTTTCTGTTACTTGCCATTCTCTGTAGTCTGAGGAAGACAGGAAGAATGTTCTCAGGCTGCAGGATCTGGTGGACAAGCTGCAAATGAAGGTGAAATCCTACAAGAGACAGGCTGAGGAGGCTGTAAGTAACTGTTTGACCAAACCAGACTTCCTTCTTGTGGAGGTGTGATTCTGTGTTGATGTTTTCCTCTGTTCAGCTTTTTGAAACCTTGACTGTTTTGATGCAATATGATGATGTTTTGATACAACAGTGAATGTGAGAGTAGCACTTGCTGGGTTTGAGAGGAACTATCCCTCCCCAACTCTATTTGTTTGGCTCTAAGCCTCTTTTCCCACTCTATTTCTCCCTCCACACCCTTCCCTGGGTGTCAGAAGCAGCTGCCAGTCCATCTATTCAGGACTCTCACATGAATTCTGCCTAGACCATGGTGTGTATAATGTGACCATGGCCTTTTTGACATTCCAATACTGTTTTCTCCTCTGACATACTTGACATGCTGAACAGCTTCCTGTCTTGGTTTTGAACCTGCTCTGCTAGTCCAGCTGTAGCATTTGAATTTTTGTTTGCCCAGTTTTCAGATATTAAATGTCCACACACTGTTGTTTTCACAACTCCCTGTCCCCACACAGGAGGAGCTGTCCAATGTCAACCTCTCCAAGTTCCGCAAGATCCAGCACGAGCTGGAGGAAGCCGAGGAACGGGCTGACATTGCAGAGTCGCAGGTCAACAAGCTCCGAGTGAAAAGCCGGGAGTATCATAAGAAGGTAGAGGAGGAGGAATGAGGTTTCCAAGGCTAAAAATTGACTTGAGGCATGCATAAAATGTAAACCTCTTTGTTGCTTTCTTCTGTAATTATCATTTATGTGTAGGTAATAAAGACAGTAGAGACCTTTGCATATGAACAGTGACTAGCATGCTTTCTTTGTTTATTCTAACATTCATTACTTTTGGACACAGTTCATCTTCACTTTTAAAAGTATATCAAACAGCATTACGTTTTTACATTTGCGTTTTTAAAAATGCATGAAGAATAGTAACATTTGGATTTGTTATTCCTCTTGCGATGAGAATTATGCATTTCTTTGATGGACTAAGACAACACTGTTTCAAGTAACTTTGATCAATTTTTTTCAGAAAAAAAAAAATAAAGGGAAGAGAGTTTCCTGAAGCATTTAATATACACACACACATATATAAAAATATATCTATACATATATAACGTATATATACAATTTTTATTAATTGAAAACTGTTTCCTATTTGGTTAGGCTTAATGGTATAGGAAATTCAAATTTCATTCCAAGCATTGAAAAACAGTCCAACAAATGCAGTGGGATAGTGGCATGAAGAAATATCCTCACTCACTTTCTCTGAATTTGTTTCATGCATTGCACAAACTTATATCCATTCAGATGAGTAATGAGAATCCACAGTTAAAAGGCTATGGAAGAATGAATAGCTAAGGCAGTGGATTCTGTTTATAATTTGAGTCAAGCCCTCCTCTGCCTTTTGGCTCACCACTTCTATTCTGTCCACAGCCTGACTCTCTAGCCTGTTTATTGTAATTTTCAACATACTGGGCCTGTTCATTTTTCTAAGAACAGCCTACAGTATATTTTACATTAAGCTGAACTAGATATTTTACACTTACATGTTGATTGAAAATGTAACATAAAGTACAACACTGGTTGGGTAACTTTCTAACTGGGTAAGTGTCTAACTACTGATCACACTTTACAGATGGGTAAGTCAATTAGATGGTTTGGGAATACATTCAATGTGTCTAAGTGCTTGGTAAATAAGTAGTAAAGCTGAATAAGGACTCCTGTTACTGATAAATTTGTTTTTGCCAAGACACAATGTGAAGCTGACTTGGTTGGTATTTTTGGCATATGTATCGAGCTTTATCAGCTACCTCAAACTTGTTTATTTAAAGCATGTGCTAAACATCTTTGACCATTCCACCAGAATTGTCAGTCCCTACCTGACCTTCATGTGTCCCCTTTGGATATCTTTTCTAATCCTCCAGCAGGTCTTCAAGTGCTGTAAAACCACTGCTTTAAAATGTTAAGTGTTCTTAATAAAACATGTAAATAACATTTGAGCAGCACAAGACTGCTGAAGTTAGGAAGGGACACTACTCCATCCATTTTAGAAATCATAGTTCAGGATCCACCATAGCTGAGCATCTCTGAGGCTTTCGGTGCTCCCTTGAACCCTTTGGTTATTTGTGTGAGCAACACCATCATCCCTGTGATTCGTAACACTAAACACAACCCTGCTGCATCGCCCACCGCAGGATGTGTCACTGTACCACCATGCGCTCTGCTATTCCTAGGGCTCATCAGAGACCTCCGGTAACACATCACGGTTATTGCTACAAGCCACATTTCAGAAAGGGGGCAGGGAACTGAACTTGAGCTGAGCAGGACTCACCTCTTTTCTGGTTTTACAGCACATTTCGTCTCATTCATGAGCTTTGTTCGGTGCCAGAACCTCCATATGGACAGGTCTTGGCTGAAAATGGTGCACCATAACATTCGTGCCCATCACACAGGCCATAATCCAGGGGACAGTGCTCCTGGAGCCAGCTTCAGGAGCTGCAGTAACCAAAGGTACCCTCTGCCAACACGGCAGAAGAGGAAAGGCTTTGTTCTGCTAATGCACTTACTCGTTTGGCTGCGTATCGTGAGACAGATAATTTGTATTTCTCTGTGTAGCTGTTCACCTACATCCAGCTTCTTCACCGCAAAAGCAGGGAATAGGATGGGACCAGAGAGCGGCTGGGAGGGAGCAGGGAACGCTGGCAAGCTGCCAGGCACAGCAAGAGGGACAGGAAGCTCCGCGGTGCCCGCGCAGGGACAGGGCCCAGAGGGCAGGGCAGAAAGGCACACAAGTGTCAGCCATGAGCTGGTTTTAAAAGCTCCTTCGATGGTCTGTCCCTTTCCCTGGAAATTTCTAAAGTTCCCTTTCTCTTTTCACTATTTTCAGGGTCAGTCACACAGCACTTTGCCCCGGCACCTTCCTGAGCTCTGGTGAGCTAACCTGGCCAAGGGCGCAGCTGCTGCGGGCTGGGCAGGCTGAGGGCAGGGGGCTGCCCTTGTGGGGGCTGCCCTTGAGAAATGGCATTGCCTGTGTAGCACTGGTGATAGCAAAGTATCAGTGAATAGAGACCCAGACAACTTCTAGAACATACCTAAAATGTGAAATAATTCCTTTTGTTTCTATATACTTTTCTCTTTTTTTTTTTTCCCCCCAGGAATGTATCATTAGTTAGTCTTTATGCCCTTTCAGTTTGCAGGGGTTTGTTTAGTGAACATCCACAGCAATCAGTTGCAATTGCTTCATAGCTTGTGTTTATTGGTAATTACAATTTATCATTGTTGACTTCTTGGAAAGTTGCGTTGTCAGCCCAAACTGAAGACACTATAAAGTATGAACTAATAATACAAAGGAGAAATGTTTATTGGCGTATTTTTTGCCATTATGCTCAATAAGCAAAGTTTGTCCTTTTTAAGTGCCTTAAACATTTTTCTTTTGACGAAGCCACCACCTTTCAACAGGTCTGAGAGCTAACTGAAGAGACTGCTCAGGTTCCCACTTCACTGCAGCTGCTCTAGAAGGATTCATAGGTTCCTCTGTGCTCAGAAAAATGCTGCCTGCCCTTTCTCAAGCAGAAGTGCAGCAATTTCGGCTTCAGTAGCTATTGCCAGTGTGCACACCCTCAGAATGACAGGAGAGGCAAAATCAGCAGGAACTGGACACGGGGAGAGAGGAATTTCAGTGGTGTATAGAGGTTTAGTACTAGATTTGGGTTTGTTACATGTGTGGGTGAGATTCAATTACAAACTTAAATATCTACTTTCAGTTGTCTTTATGCCCAAATGAATCTGTAGATGAGTGCACTGAATGTCTAAGGTCCTAATAGACAATACTGTTAAAGTCAAGCATGTGTTTCAGTCCACTCTAAGGCAGACAATCACATTAGGAAAACTGGGTCATTCTCCAGTCTTTATTAACTGGAGCTCTGACACTGGCAGGATCTCCGACACCTGGTTCCCCAGTAGGAGCACGTCTGCATATGGTGTGTGTGAAGGGCTGTTGATGAGGGAAGACTTGAGCAAATGGGGAGTGCATATATACAGCAGGAGGGCTATACATGTCAAGTCATAGGGAGGAAGTTGGACTGGCTTTGGTAGATAAGAGGAGGCCCTGAGAGATCATAGCTGGTAAAAAAAAATGCTAAAATGCCTTCTGTGAAAGACTGTGAAAACTTGTGGTTGCTTTCATTTTGCTTCATTGAAACAAAATTGTTGTATTAAAGCAAAGGATTTCCGGACATGTTTGAGTAGGAAAAACCTGCAATTTTATGAGCTATCACAATTCACCTAGTTCAATTTTCACTTTTTTTCTTTTACTACCAAAGGTAGCTAAATAAATTGTATGCAAAACTTAATCCCCCAGATACACATGCACACACATACACTCATTTTTTCCTTGACCTTCAGCTTTTATGTATCTGCAGTTTGTCCAAGTTTTTCCAATTCAGAAAGTAACAGTTTCAATTTTTCTTGGTCAGCTGAAAAGCTTTTTCCAAATTAAGACAGGTTTCCTCTTAAAATGACAAAAAGGAAAAAGCAAAAGGAAGAATACATATAGATAGAAAAAAATAGTTTGTATTCTGTTATATTGACTGGGAATATAAAGGCAAATAAGGAGAAAAATATAAGTGAAAGCAGATCAAGCAATATGCTACAGGTTGTGGAAGTTTTCAATTTCATGCAATTTTGAAAAATCCTTTGAAAAACTATTTCCTTTTGAGCCTATAAACATCTATGGATTATTCTTTTTCTATTTGTAAAAATCATGCAAATCAATGCCTTTAGGCAGCCATCAGCTTTATGCCAGTATTACATATGACTATGGGAAAATGATGAGGTTTTCCCATTTGTTTGGTTTTTTTTTTTCTTTGTAGCCAATTTTAATCCAGGTCAAAAACTGCATGCACCAGCAAAATGAGACAATATACAGAGTCATTGAAATAGCTGAAACTCACACTGAATTCCAGTTCTCAGACAAAATAATTGCATTAAAGACATGAAAGAAGTACTGCTTCATACTCAGGTGAGGATTTAGTTTTTAGGGTTAAACCACAGGCTTTAGTCTTACTCTGCAGTGGGAATTTACTCCAAATATGAAGCTGATGTCTGTTAATCTTCTCCCCACTCCCAGGATTACAGTGGCATCACAGAGACACAGTCAGCTGAGAGTAGAGGAGGAAGGAATTTTCTCACTTTCTTGTCCAGAACTCTGAGTAGGAGATGCTGAAAGAGAAGCACAACTGGTACTGTAACTGAGGAGGCAGAATGCTGTGGGACCAGGTGAAGCTGCTGAGATGTGATTCACTTCAGACTTCTTTGTTTGTGGTAGGAGCTGTAATTTGAAAAGTGAAGACCAATACATGGGCAAAAAGAGGGAAGAGGGAAGGGGAAAGGAAAGGAAAGGAAAGGAAAGGAAAGGAAAGGAAAGGAAAGGAAAGGAAAGGAAAGGAAAGGAAAGGAAAGGAAAGGAAAGGGAGAAAGAAGAAGGAAGGAACCCCCAACAAATCAAGATCTGTTGCATGGAGATGGAATTGTTTCTCAGGAAAGCAAAGGGTCTCACTGCTTTCTTCACCAGTCTGATCCTTGTGAATGTAGAACACATGTAACCCCCTCTGTAATCTGGGTGGGGAACAACCAGGGATCAGCCCAGTAGAGTGGCTTTTTACGCAATCTAGAATGGGATTCGACTCCCTCTAACAATAACTGCCTCTCTTCTGGACCAGCATAGGACATGACTCTTTCTGTTCTAGAGAATGTATATTTATTAAACCTTTCCCTGCATCTAGCACACTTATCCTGCAAAAGTAGTGCTGAATGACTACCCTGTGTTGAGACAGCACTTATCTCTCCTGATTCCAATGGGATATATGTCTTAAGTTCAATATAATGATTCCATAGTCCTGCTTATGTGATCTTTGAAACTCTTCAGCTCCAAAAATCAGAATTGGATTTCTGTGCCTTTCCTCTGGGACCTAACTCAGTGACTACAGTCTTTGAAGCTTTTATCTTTCTGCTTTTTCATTGTTCCTTGTGTCCATGGTGACTTGCTGTTATTCCACTGGAATCATACCCCTATACACTTCCTCTTCCTTATTCACATATCCTTCCTTATCACTACTTTCAGACTCGTTCTTCCACCCTTCACTTACTTTGGCTTTGGTCCATTCTACCACTTGGTCATTCTTATCATCCCCTGATTCTTATTCCTGCGATTTCTGTTCCTTTTCAGATGCTTCCTCCTGCACTGGGATTTTCTTCCTCTAGCAGTGACCCTGCGTCTCAGTAGGACGCCTTATGCTTTTCCACATTGAGGACTCTGAGCATTCACAGCAGGCAGGAGCCTGTGCCTTCATGTCTCCATCCCTACATGTTTCCTACTGGAACACACTGTCTCTTACTTTTCACTTTCTTTGCTTGAGTCAGCATCCGATGGATTACAGAACCAATGTAGCCCCTTTCATCTCTTTTAGCACAGCCTCCCACTTCCCCCCCTTCTCAGTCTCTCTTGTCAAATTATTTATAGGACATTGATTCACAGACCTGTTATGTCTAATTATATCCATTCACTTCTAAGATGAATGGCAATTCTGCTAGGAGTTAAGATTGCCAAAAATGTTTTGACCGAAGAAAGAGGAGGTGGCGGCTACATATGCAGATCAGACCCTATAAAAGTACTCTGGGATCAGTGTGTCGTGTCCGTCCTCAGAAATCTCTAAGGTAAGAGTTTCAGGGGCTTGGGACTGGGGAGATGGGGGATAAAGGGAAACTGACCCTGCATTCCACAAGCACCAGTGCATTCCTACAGATGCTCACATTTATTCAATGAGGGTCTGCCAGTGTTAGCTGGGATTTTTCAGTCTGCTTTCAAGGCATCCATATATTTTCAGTCTATAAATGTTGTCTGGGGTGCAGCAGTAAGAAAGAAGTTACTAATTCTGTTTTTTAATATTGACCAGCTTCCCACCTGCAACCCATTCAGTTTGTCTCACAAAAGGTAAGATCTTGATTTATTCACTGTAGGGGATAGAGTTGTTGTAAGGCAGGGCTTCTATGCAGGTATGCTGGTAATTCCTGTGTTCATTATGTTTATGTCCATTGTAAAAATACAGTACAAGAATTGGGCTGGATTGCTAGTGTCTTTGTCACAAGCTTCTTAAGGATAGTGATCTTAAAAGTACTGATCACTGCTGCTTTGCCTACATTCTCCCCAGGAATCTCCAATAGAGACCAGTTTCCTGGAGAAACTGTCCTAAAAAGAAAAGCCCCATCAGAAAGTAGTACCAATTATTTGGTGGGGGTTTTTTTCAATTAAAATTATAATATTTAAATTAAAATTAATTAAAATGATAAAATGTCAACAAGCAATCATGTGTAACCAGCATGCTTTGAATAAGTGGAGGAGAGTTAGCATAGAATTGATTTCAGGAAAAGTCAAAACAGTCAAAAGAAAATAATTCTTTAAAAGGTCAATATACTTACACATTACATATATATATATATACTATATACTAACATAATGTACACTGACCTACTATATATATTATAGTTTTTAATAATACCATAAGGCTCTATTGTGATAACAGCTTACAGTGTCTATAAAATAATACAATATACGATATGTATGCAATGTACATAATATAAATGAATATAATAGCATAATATATGCTGGCATAGTATATACTAATATATGTAATATGGTAATGTTGTTCCTCCTAGGAATAGTTAGTATTATTTCTGTTAGGAATCTTGTAAGAAAATGTGAGTTATTATAGGCAATGTTAAAATTGATGTTGTAAAACTGGAACCATTTTTCAACCTTATGTAATTATTTTGTGAAATGGTCTCTTTTGAGTTATAACACATTAATCAAGTGGAAAAACTTATAGTTAGAAATAAAACCATCAGTCAGGAGATTGTACCAATTAATTTGATTTGATAACACCAGTTTGTGTCATGAAGCCTCTCTTTCCTGGCAGAGAAGGTAAAGCAATTTTTTTCACATGTAACCAGTGAAATATTTAGTGCGATGAGTTTTATAGTGTACAAAAATACTGTGATGATCATTAAAATATTATTTCTGTTAGGCTAGCCATACTGTAATAATGAGGTTGCTAAACAGTAAAGGACTCAGAAAAGAGTTTTAAAAAATATTCCAAGTTCATAATATCCTTTCTGTAATCAAAGTGAAAATGTTTTTCAAGGAAAAGTTAACCAATCACTTAATTTTTACCTAGACATCTGCCATAGGTGAAAGTATTGATACAGAAGTGAATTTCTTGATTTATTCAGAAAAGCTACTCATAATCCAAATTATAGGTGATGAACATACATAACATTAGGTTAAAAAAACCTCAGATAATTTAGACCAGAATCATAGAGTGGTTTGGTTTGGAACGAACTTTAAAGACCATCTTGTTCCAACCGCCTGCCATGGGCAGGGACACCTTCCACTAGCCCAGGTTGCTCCAAGCCCTGTCCAACCTGGCCTTGGACACTTCCAGGAATGGGGCAGCCACAGCTTCTCTGGGCACCCTGTGCCAGGGCCTGCCCACCCTCCTTGTAAAGAATATTCTTCCTATTATCTAATCTAAATGCATTCTATTTCAGTTGGAAAACATTCCCCCTTGTTCTGTCACTCCTGACCCTTGTCCCAAGTCCCTCTCCAGCTCTCCTGAACCCCTTTCAGCACTGGAAGGGGTTCTGAGGTCTCCCCAGAGCCTTCTCCTCCAGGTGAACACCCCAAGCTCTCCCAGCCTGGCTCCAGAGCAAAGGGGCTTCATCCCTCAAAGCATCTCTGTGGCCTCCTCTGGACTCACTGCACTAGGTCCATGTCTTTCTGATGTTGTTATGGGCCCCGGGGCTGGAGGCAGCTCTGCAGGTGGGTCCTCACCTGAAAGGGGCAGAAGGGCAGAATCTCCCCCTCCCTACTGCTCATGCTGTGGAATTAGCCCAGCACATGCTTGGTTTCTGGGTTCCCAGCACACATGGCTGGGTCATGTTCCTCTCAGCCACCAGCACCCCCAGGTCCTTCTCTTCTGGGCTGCTCTCCATCTGGTCATCTCCCAGCCTGGATTGGTATTGGGGGTTGTCCCAACCCACGTTCAGGACCTTGCACTTGGCCTTGTTGAACTTCATAATGTTTGTACAGACCCACCTGTCCAGAGTATCAAGGTTCCCCTGGATGGACTCTCTTCCCTTCAGCATGACGACTGCTATACATCTAAATTCCAGCTTCACAATTGCATGAAAGTCAAGACAATGCAGTCAAGACAATTATTTGGCAAAAGTAAACAATTACTGATTTGTTGTATTTTTTTAAAGTAGTGAATGAATTGAAGATTTTCTGTTACAAAATAGAATAATTAGCTTTGTTTGCTTGATGTGTGAAATAATTGAAATATTTTACAACTTGGGCTATTTTATCTAAAGGAAATGTCTTTAATAAGAAGTGCTAACAATATTCACTTTGTGCATTTCCAGTGTACTGTGTCTCTTAAAGGGTTTTATTGTAAACAAATCACATAGTCTGAACGGTGAAAAACAAAAACAATATGAGAAGCATTTCACAGTTCTAAAACTGGGAATATTGACTGAGTGCAGGGTTGGAACCTTAGAAAGGTGCTGTTTAACCTGTTAGTACAACAAATGAAGAAAGAAAAATCCCAAACCAAAACCAAATACAATACACAGAAAGCATTCCTCTGTAAATTCAAATGTTCAGTAGGCCTAAAGATCTGACTACATAAAAACAACCAAAGGAAAGGAAATTATTGGATAGAATTGTGAATTAGCAGAAAAAAGAAGTATCAATTCAATTGATACCTAAAGCAAAGCAATCCACTCTGCTCTAGGACTGTTTCTTGTATGAGGAACTATTGTAATGCATTCTGTACCTTCACAGACAGTGCTGCATTACTCATAGAAAACAGCAGCCATGTCGACAGATGCCGAGATGGCCATTTTTGGGGAGGCAGCTCCTTACCTCCGAAAGTCAGAGAAGGAGAGAATCGAGGCCCAGAACAAGCCTTTTGATGCCAAGACATCCGTCTTTGTGGTGCACGCAAAGGAATCCTATGTGAAAAGCACAATCCAGAGCAGGGAATCAGGAAAGATCACTGTCAAGACTGAAGGGGGAGAGGTGAGTAAAATGCAAGATTTATAAACAGCATTTCATTCCCACTCTGGCTCTGAGCTGACATGCATGTACCTTCCTGGCTCTGACAGACCCTGACCGTGAAAGAAGATCAAATCTTCTCCATGAACCCTCCCAAGTACGACAAAATCGAGGACATGGCCATGATGACCCACCTCCACGAGCCCGCTGTGCTGTACAACCTCAAAGAGCGTTACGCAGCCTGGATGATCTACGTAAGTGGCAGCACCAGCTCCCTTTGGGCGGCTGCAGGAGCTGCTCTGCCAGGCCCAGGGGAAGCCAACGTGCTGTCTCCCTTCCTCGCAGACCTACTCGGGTCTCTTCTGCGTCACTGTCAACCCCTACAAGTGGCTGCCCGTGTACAACCCCGAGGTGGTGTTGGCCTACCGAGGCAAGAAGCGCCAGGAGGCCCCTCCACACATCTTCTCCATCTCTGACAATGCCTATCAGTTCATGCTGACTGGTGAGTGCTTGATTTCCTTTGAGCCCCTCTTGCCATCATCATTCTGTACACGGAAATGTAGGGTATTCTCTGGAAATACGGTGCCACATTTAAAAAAAAAAAATCTCGTGTGCGATATTAATGGAAGATTACTGCACTTAACTGTATTGGTCTTTGTGAGCTGAGAAAGAGTGAAAGGGGTTGGTTAGGTGTTTCTGTCATTAATGTCTCCAGATTTCCATGGGATTATTCAGGAAACTTTTAGCTTCAGAAGAATTTACATGCTATCAAAATACACCTTCAATATTTTCATTATATGTACTTGGGCAATAAGAGAGAAATAAGTGGTTTTATGAAAATGCAATGTCAGGAAAGGCAAAAGACTACAAAAGCTTCTCTGAAGTGATGTTTTTACTGACCTAGTTGCTAATAGCTGAAGTATTGCTGGGAGCATCAAAAGCACCCACTAGAATTCCCAGGGGTTTTTACTTTTTCTCCTAGTTCTCAAATTATTTTTCATTCATAAGCACTAGGAAAAAGTTTATTATCTCTCTTTCCACAGAGGTTTATAAAAGGAATTAGCTACCTACTGTCAGTGCATCTTCTAGAAGTCACAGGATCATTAGGATATTCATGACACTTTAAAAGTCTTTTTTTGCTTCTTCCCCAGATCGGGAGAACCAGTCGATCCTGATCACGTACGTACACCCCCTGCTCGGGTCCCTGTGGGGCTGCCCAGGGCCAGGGCACCTCCTGCCTGACCACACGCTCTCTGCTCCTCTCCTTGCTTTGACAGCGGAGAATCCGGTGCTGGCAAGACTGTGAACACAAAGCGTGTCATCCAGTACTTTGCAACAATTGCAGCCAGCGGGGACAAGAAGAAGGAGGAGCAGACATCAGGCAAAATGCAGGTGAGTGAGGAAGAACAGACTGACACTTGTCCTGTCATTGCCCTGTCAACTCAATACAGTGACTGAAAAAATTCCCCCCTGCAGGGAACGCTTGAGGATCAAATCATCAGCGCCAACCCACTGCTGGAAGCCTTTGGAAATGCCAAGACCGTGAGGAACGACAACTCCTCACGCTTTGTGAGTTGTTACTTGGGACAGCAGTTGACACCGACTCAAATATTCTTGCAGTTGGGATTGGTAAGATAGGTATTGATTGACTTTTCTGCTTCACTCAGGGTAAATTCATCAGAATCCACTTTGGTGCCACAGGCAAACTGGCTTCTGCTGACATTGAAACATGTAAGAGCCTCTCCTGGCCTGATCCCCTTCCTTCCAGCCTTCCTCACTTCTTGTGCTTAACTCTGTCCTGCCATCCTTGCCAGACCTGCTGGAGAAGTCCAGAGTCACTTTCCAGCTCAAGGCAGAAAGAAGCTACCACATCTTTTATCAGATCATGTCCAACAAGAAGCCGGAGCTAATTGGTAGGAAAAATCACCAGCTCCTCCAGGCAAAGGTCATGGAACTACATTTATGTACTCCTTAATGTGCCAATGGCATTTGACCTGTGTCTGTCTTGTCCTTGTTTTCAGAGATGTTACTGATCACCACCAACCCATATGACTATCTGTACGTGAGTCAAGGTGAGATCACTGTTCCCAGCATTAACGACCAGGAAGAGCTGATGGCCACGGACGTAAGTTCAGAAGTTTTTTGGGTGACGTTCTATTTCTCTGACCTTTAACAGCTGGGTGCTTACTCTTGTGACTCTTTTTTTAGAGTGCCATTGACATTCTGGGCTTCAGTGCTGATGAGAAAACAGCCATCTACAAGCTGACAGGGGCTGTCATGCACTACGGGAACCTCAAGTTTAAGCAGAAGCAGCGTGAGGAGCAGGCAGAGCCCGATGGCACTGAAGGTACCAGCTCAGCATATACCAAAGCATAGTGGATACCAAACACTCACTGAAACACAGGTGGCAATTCAGGGTCGGAATCATTGACTCAGCCTGTGCATTTCCGCAATGCCACTCGTGTTGAACAGAAGTGTGTCCTAACCAGAAACACTGTTCTCTGCAGGAGCTAAAGTCAGTGGAAGATGCAGATTATTTTGAACAATGCAAAATATTAAGTCCAGCGACTTCTAAAGCACACTCCTACTGAGTGACAGAATAGGAATCAGGCAGAAGTAAAGCAAGCTTTTCTATTGTATTGGAATGCAGCTTCCCAGACTTGACTCAGAACTAGGAGCAACTCTGAACTACTAATGAATAGTTATAGTAGAATAGGCTGCAAATCATTACATTACTATAACCACAGTAAAGAGTTATATGTATATATACCACACATAAAAAAATTGGTTCCACTGTGAGATGGGACAGGCAGCAAATTGGAAAGTGGTGACAGAGTATATGCAGTGGCTTGTGCTTGTATTTACTAGTCTAGCTGTAGATAAAATGAGAACTGGGACAGACTTATATGTGTGATATTTACCTTTAGGGGTAATATGATCCCACTATGAAAGTTGTACCAGATATCCTATTCATACTTTTGGCATAATACCTCACTAATCTATCTCTCTCTGTCCAATGACAGTAGAATTTCACTGACTACAATTTTCAGTACAGTGTACTTCAATGCAAACCACTTTCCTGTTCTGTTTATTCAGAAATTGGAATGGTTTGATCTACCATTTTCTTGGCCCTTGGCTGTTTTTTCTGTCTAGTCACTTGTTTCAAAATTTGCATGTTCACTGTAAAGGTGCTGGAATAATCTTTACCTTTATGAATAATAAAATAAATTGGAAATAATAAGCAAACATGACAATGTATATGTAGCTTCTGCGTAAATGATTCTGAATTACTGAAAGGTACATTCACTGAAGAGCTAATATCTAGTCCTGCTCTATGCTTGTTTCCTTAGTTGCCGACAAGGCTGCCTATCTGATGGGTCTGAACTCAGCAGACCTGCTCAAGGCCCTCTGCTACCCCCGAGTCAAGGTGGGGAATGAATATGTGACCAAGGGCCAAACTGTGCAGCAGGTAAGAGACAAGTGATTATAGAAAACAAATTGCTTGATTTAAAAACTTCAAACTTTCTCTTGCTGTGGATGGTAAATTTCCTTCACTACTTTCTTAGGTGTACAATTCGGTGGGTGCCCTTGCAAAGTCTGTGTTTGAAAAGATGTTCCTATGGATGGTTGTTCGCATCAACCAGCAGCTGGATACGAAGCAGCCCAGACAGTACTTCATTGGTGTCCTGGACATTGCTGGCTTCGAGATCTTTGATGTAAGAGGAGGATCTTCATGCAAGTTTCCTGGAAGAGGCATTCCAAGAAATTGGAATAGTTTTGGGTTTGGGGTTGTGCTTTATTTTAATGATAGATTGTTTTTATTTAATGATTAATCCTGCTATTCCTGTAGGAATGGCACCCTTCTGATTCTCCACAGTATGTAGTATCACACAGGGCTGCAGATTTTTGTATGTGTCTGTTGTTGCACACAGAAATGAAGATTGGATTGAAAACTGATATTAAAATGTTGCTCAGCCAATAAGTAATAGCAGGTACAGATTTTGAGGAAGTTAAAATATGCCATCTTGAAGAAAGATTTTGCTAATGCTGAAACCAGATTCCCTCTGAACACTTGGGAATAGACTGGCAGTGTACACAAATTCAAACAAATGAAAAGCTGGACTTGGCCTAAGCTCTGCAAATCTTTTCAGAGCTCAGAAATATGTTCAGACAGTGCCAGGGCCTGAAAGGGTAGATATATTAAAGCAGCACTGGAAATTCAAGATCCCAATCATGGAGACCTTACTGGGTTAAAAATAAAACCTATTGGAAAATGGAAAGTGTTCCTAGAACTGAAATTCACAAGTAAGTAAATCTTTGCATTCTGCAGTTCAACAGCCTGGAGCAGCTGTGCATCAACTTCACCAATGAGAAACTGCAACAGTTCTTCAACCACCACATGTTCGTGCTGGAGCAGGAGGAGTACAAGAAGGAGGGCATTGAATGGGAGTTCATTGACTTTGGGATGGACCTGGCTGCCTGCATTGAGCTCATTGAGAAGGTTATTGACCCCCACATACCTAATATCTTTCTAGATATAAAATGTAAAAAGAATCTTCTATGCTTCAATTAGATCACAGTCCCATTCAATGCAGCAGAAACCAGGATTTTTTTTGGACTCCAAGTATTTCATATACAATTTCATTTGTCTCTCACTTCACTCCTGTGGGATTCTGCCATGTTGTATTTATGATTTACATGTACATAATGAATTTCTTCATGCTAGATCACATCACAACCCCAATCCTTATGGGGTAGCTTGGGGTTTTTTGTACAACTGATGGCATATCCACTAACAAAATGCCCTTTCTGGAGAAACATAAGATTACACGTTCTGAGGAAGAGGTTTTTTCTATAGTTTTTATCTTCCATTCCTCTCTCTTACCTACGCTGCCTTTGTTTCGTCCTTCCACTCTTTCTTCATGTGTTGCTATTTCCTCCAGCCCATGGGCATCTTCTCCATCCTGGAAGAGGAGTGCATGTTCCCCAAGGCAACTGACACCTCTTTCAAGAACAAGCTCTATGACCAGCACCTGGGCAAGTCCAACAACTTCCAGAAGCCCAAACCTGGCAAAGGCAAGGCTGAGGCCCACTTCTCCCTGGTGCACTACGCTGGCACAGTGGACTACAACATCTCTGGGTGGCTGGAGAAGAACAAGGACCCTCTGAACGAAACTGTTGTGGGGTTGTATCAGAAATCATCCCTCAAGACACTGGCTTTACTCTTTGCCTCTGTTGGTGGAGCGGAAGCAGGTAATTTTTTTTTAAATCAATTCTACTATAATTTATAGAGGGGAAAAATCTTGTAATAATATTTTGCAATAATATTTACATTTCTAAAATTGAAAACCCAAACCCTCATCTGCTTTTTGGAACTCAGTCTAATAAAGGATATTACAATTCCCTTGATACCTTAATAGATTTGTAGGTTTTAAAACAAGACAGCTGTACTATGACATTAACCCAGACTAGCTGAGAAACCAGATTCCTGCAGTGTGGGACATTCCCAAATACTTCATGGAATACAATAAAATGTATCAACATGCTTCTAAATATATGCATACCTTTAGATTTAAAGATACATAAATACTACATTTGGTGTATTCACTAGCTATTAATTTAATTTCTTAAATATGCTTCTATGAAAAATGTTACATTTTATTTCCTTATTGCATTTTCTGAACTTCAGTTTGAAGTCAATAGATTTCATTCTGCTGTCATCTGAAAAAAAATCATCTGCCATTATAACTCTAATCACTGTATACATTTGCAAATTTTGATCGTATTATTACTTTTACTAGATTTTTTTTTAATATGAACACACAAGGTTTTTCAGATTCTGTGTGCTTTCGTTGTTCATTTATTTCTAAAAAAATACATTTTTCAGAGAGTGGTGGTGGTGGCAAGAAGGGCGCCAAGAAGAAGGGTTCTTCTTTCCAGACTGTCTCGGCTCTTTTCCGGGTACTGTAGAATAATTATTCTAAACTTACCACATTGTGAAAAAAGTACAGAAAATTTAGTTCCAAAAAGCTTTAGATTGATCTAATATACAAAATTTCTATGTTCAGAAAGGACAAAGGCATATGCTTCTAATAAAGAAGGATTCTCACTGAATCCTTTGAAGTATTCTTTCAGAACTGCCCAAAAGTTCTGTAAAAACAAGTATGTCGATTATGATTTCATTGCAGTGTTTTTACTCCAATACAAAGACATTGTGTAAGACATTTTTAAACCCATGGCTTTATTTTTGTTCCTAAGGAAAATTTAAACAAGCTGATGAGCAATTTGAGAAGCACACATCCCCATTTTGTGCGATGCCTTATTCCTAATGAAACAAAAACGCCCGGTGAGTTGTTAAAGTTCAGTATGTGATATGTCTGTTCTTCTCTGTCCAGTAAAATGAAATGCAATTTCATTCTGTGATTTATTAGGTGCCATGGAACACGAGCTGGTGCTGCACCAGCTGCGCTGTAACGGCGTGTTGGAAGGGATCAGGATTTGCAGGAAAGGATTTCCCAGCAGAATACTCTATGCTGACTTCAAACAGAGGTCAGATTTAATGTCATCCATCTTCCACCATATCCACAGATGCTAAGTAATTCGCACTTTCTACAGCTAAATTAAAAAAGGAAATATTTTCAAAGAACAGTTATTTATGCCTGTCCTTTATTCATATTCTGGTATGAGATACAGTATTTTTTAACTAACTATCCAGATATGAATTTGACGAGCTTAAACTTAGGCAGGCACCTGGAGAATGAAGTAAGATGACTTTCAGCCATCAGCACTATTTAGGATTGAGATTTTCTTCACCTCTCCGCATATTTTGTTCTTGCACATAGAGTTCTTATTTAGACATAAGGCATTAGATAACAGGGCATGTGAAATATTTCAGCAGTTAACCACAGAAATCAGTATTGATTCTGTGTCAAAAAATCTCTGGACTAAGTGCACTGGTTTTCCTAAAAAAATATTTAGACATGAAAATGTGATTTCTAGAGAAAGGAGTTGAGATTTATTCACCTCTCTTCCAGTTTTGAACCCCCTTCAGAGAATTTTAATGATGGTATCAGTTGGTATAGGTTTGATTGAGCTTTCAGAAATCTGACCTTCTCCATATTCTATTTCCTCTAATTCCACAGATACAAGGTGCTTAATGCCAGCGCCATCCCAGAGGGACAGTTCATCGACAGCAAGAAGGCTTCTGAGAAGCTCCTTGGGTCAATCGATGTGGACCACACCCAGTACAAATTTGGACACACCAAGGTACAAACACCCCATTCCCTCCCTCGCTCTGTGCCCGTGCTTTGCTCTACCTGACAGTGATGTGCTGCAACATTCCCTCTCTAAGGTGTTCTTCAAAGCTGGGCTGCTGGGGCTGCTGGAGGAGATGAGGGATGAGAAGCTGGCACAGCTCATCACCCGCACACAGGCAATGTGCAGAGGTTACCTGATGAGGGTGGAGTTCAAGAAAATGATGGAGAGGAGGTAGATACTTGACCTGCTGAGGCAATCCTTATCAGATACTAATGGCATGAACAAAAGTGAACATAAACTGCTTCACAACAAATCTCTTTTATTTCTCTTTCATTTAGCTTACCAATATCAATGAATATCTTGAAAATAGATGAAACACTGTAAAATACCAATTTAGGAAATAAATGTGTATTTTTAACACTTTGCACTATTTTTTCCTGAATTCAGTAAATGGCTACATTACATACATGTCCAGAAACACGATACCTAGTCTGAGCTAATTACTTTAACTCACTGCTATAATCAAAGCAAAGAAACATATATTTCTATCACAAGAGATATCCCTTTGATAACTTTCATGAAAAGGACTAAGTCAGCTTCCAGAGGTGTTCCTTTACATTGGCCATGAAACTGAGCCAAACACCTGGACTCCCAAACTGTCCGTACAGGTTGATACTCTACACTAGAAAGTTTCCCATGGAAACATACGTATTATATATAAAATGTTCACTAAATATTATTAATAAATATGTCATAATACATGATAAATATTTTATACATAGAGATATACATAGGACTATAATTTTAAAGTATTATATGTAGAACTTCACGTTATACATATTAGTATATGCAATTAAATATGTTTTATGGATTTTAAAATATGTACCATAATGTATATTGTTACTACCTTTCAGAGAGTCCATCTTCTGCATCCAGTACAACGTTCGTTCATTCATGAACGTCAAACACTGGCCCTGGATGAAGCTGTTCTTCAAGATCAAGCCCTTGCTGAAGAGTGCAGAGTCAGAGAAGGAGATGGCCAACATGAAGGAGGAGTTTGAGAAAACCAAGGAAGAGCTTGCAAAGTCAGAGGCAAAGAGGAAGGAGCTGGAGGAGAAAATGGCTTCTCTAATGCAGGAGAAAAACGATCTGCAGCTCCAAGTGCAGGCTGTGAGTATTGCTATTTTTTTTGATGTAACATCCTATGTAAATATGTAAATCCCAAATGTCTCAGTAACAGACAAGTTCTCCCAAAATAGTATTTATTTTAAAAACATACACACATTTTATAAAATAGGAAGGAAAACCACAAAGGAAATCCACAAAATATTAATAAATTTACTATTAAATATTGCAGCTGGTTCTTAACACTTTTAAATCAGGAGAGAAATAATCAATTTCCAGTTAGCAAATAGCACAGTTTACAGTATGTCATTTTGAATCATACTTGGTAAATTACAGAAGCAATTGTCATGTCTTTATAGAACTTTATATATTATTCAATTTAGATATGCTATCACTTGACCAGTGAAGGTTGTCTGGAGGTCCTGCTCCACCTTTTATTTGGAGAATCACAAGTGGATTCAGGTGGAGTACGAGGGGCTGACATTGTCGGGGATTTCTCTGCAGTTATGGCCCCTGCCTTCTGAGGAAAAATGGTGATGAATGTGGACTCCTGCCCTCTTGCCCTGGAAATAGAAAGGCAACAACAATAATGTCTTTAAAACTATATTTACAAGCAAGGATTTGGATTCATCTGATGACATTTTGATGTCTACAGCATAAAAGAACATCTGCACCAGTACCCTCATGTTCTCTTCATCTTTAGCAACAAAAAACTCATTCTTTTAGAGTATGATATAATCCATCCAAAAATTAAAAATCTTTGGTGGAATGGACTGAAACTTGATATCATGGCAGATAGCTAAATCTGCATGAGACAAAACCCAACTAGCTATTTTGCTGAGCTTTAAAAAGTCTTCTGCTTGGATGGCATCACTGCTCTTTACTACAGCAAAGAGAAAAAGAAGTGGTATGTAGGCAATAAAGATTAGTAACATCTTAGAATGCCTCTAAATGCAGGTGATTGGAACTGCCCTGGTCAACAGCTTTCTCCCTTCCTAGCTGTTCGTCTTGACCGCAAGGGCTAGAAACATGTCTGTGAAACAGTGATCTTATCACAGATTTTTGCCAGAACTAAAAATTTACTTCATGGTCAGACAATATTTTGGGAAGAGTTCAATAAAATTTTCTCAGAAAAATATTTGAGCGTTTCACATTCAGATTTTACACACCATGACCTAAAAAATCTGTCTACATGGCTTTTATCAGTGGAGGTCTTTGCCAGTTTACAGTCGACCAAAATACAATAGTTATAATGGTGAAAAGATACAATGGTCATACCATATCTGATTTTCAGCTCTATCTTCAAATTAATGTTGGTGTTATAATATATTCCTTCATTTTATGGGATGGAGGCAGTCTAAAATAGATAAATACTCTCATAGTCTTGACTTTTACCTAAAAAAGTAGATTGTAAAGCTGCTTTGAGAATATTTGTTTGAAAATCAGTAGGAAAAATAAATTATTTGAAAACTGTTTCATTTAAATGAATTCTGTAGGAAGCTGATGGTTTGGCTGATGCTGAGGAAAGGTGTGACCAGCTCATCAAAACCAAAATCCAGCTGGAAGCCAAAATTAAGGAGGTGACAGAGAGAGCAGAAGATGAAGAAGAGATTAATGCTGAGCTGACAGCCAAGAAGAGGAAACTGGAGGATGAATGTTCAGAGCTGAAGAAAGACATTGATGACCTTGAGCTAACCCTGGCCAAGGTGGAGAAGGAAAAACACGCCACTGAAAACAAGGTATGAGGCAGAAGATGTCATTCACACTCCAAAAGAGACCTGTTTTGTAATAAAGTTTTAAGCACCATTTCTTATCTGCACTTGTTCCCTTCCTCCTAAAGGTGAAAAACCTCACAGAGGAGATGGCAGCCCTGGATGAGACCATTGCCAAGCTGACAAAAGAGAAGAAAGCCCTCCAAGAGGCCCATCAGCAGACCCTGGATGACCTGCAGGCAGAAGAGGACAAAGTCAATACGCTGACCAAAGCCAAGACCAAGCTGGAGCAGCAAGTGGATGATGTAAGCACACGGACAGACAGCAGGAACAGGACAGGTATGGAGTTAGACCTGGGTGCTGGAGCACTGATGGCCTTGTTCTGTGTAGCTGGAAGGGTCCCTGGAGCAAGAGAAGAAACTGCGCATGGACCTGGAGAGAGCCAAGAGGAAACTCGAAGGAGACCTGAAGCTGGCCCAGGACAGCATCATGGATCTGGAGAATGATAAGCAGCAGCTGGATGAGAAACTGAAGAAGTAAGTGTGGCTCTGGGGCACCTCAGTGCTGGGCGGGAGCACTTTTGTCTTTGCTTTGAGCTCTAACATGGTTTGCTTTACCCAAAGGAAAGACTTTGAAATCAGCCAGATCCAGAGCAAAATCGAGGATGAACAAGCCCTGGGCATGCAACTCCAGAAGAAGATCAAGGAGCTGCAGGCAAGTCTCTGCTCCTTCCCCTCCCCGCACCAGGCTCAGCGCAGGTGGGAGGAGGGCCCGGGTGTGAAGGGTCCCTCGTGTTCTCCAGGCCCGTATTGAGGAACTGGAGGAGGAAATCGAGGCAGAGCGAACCTCTCGCGCTAAAGCAGAGAAGCATCGGGCTGACCTGTCGAGGGAGCTCGAGGAGATCAGCGAGCGCCTGGAAGAAGCAGGAGGGGCGACGGCAGCTCAGGTGGAGATGAACAAGAAGCGGGAGGCAGAATTCCAGAAGATGCGCCGTGACCTCGAAGAGGCCACGCTGCAGCACGAAGCCACGGCTGCCGCCCTGCGCAAGAAGCACGCGGACAGCACGGCTGAGCTCGGGGAGCAGATCGACAACCTGCAACGTGTGAAGCAGAAGCTGGAGAAGGAGAAGAGTGAGCTCAAGATGGAGATTGATGACTTGGCCAGTAACATGGAGTCTGTCTCCAAAGCCAAGGTACACAAATATTTATTCTCATTAATTCAAACATAGTCAAGTACTTATTTTTTTTAGCATAGAAATTTAAGTAATATTTTAGAATAAATAATTACACTTCTCGAACTTGTCTTTATATTTTAAATATTATAATATTTTTTGAATCATTTGGGTGAGAGCTAAAAAACTGTAATATGTAACCTAAGGATCTGTGGGTCTCCTTGCTTGGTTCAGAATATTGTGACAGAAATGAAAGGCCTGACCTTACTGCCTTTTAATTTCTCTTAAAATAGAAATTACTCCTAGAGTAGAAACTACCCCTTCCTTTTTATTCCTATGTTTCTTTTCCTCCCTTAAATACTTCAATGACATAATTTTTAAGAGACCAACAGAATTTTAAATTCCTTCCTCATTTTACAGTGTTCCATCATTCTTTTTATCTATTGAAAATAGTGTATAATACTAGTACAGTAATAATTATTATTAAAGAATAAGTGTGTGTAATAAACTATAGAATCATAGAATGGTTTGGCTTGGAAAGGAACCTTAGTGATCATCTCATTTTATGTTGGAGTTAGGGATGAAAATTTCATAGAAATGTCTGTATGTTAACTTAGATATTTTAACTTCTAAATCATTGGTTGCATTTTCCCTTCATAAGATTTCAAATTCCCACTAAGTTGGAGTTGAACCACCAATCATCTTTCCTTCTGTTCTTCATGCAAATAGGCAAATCTGGAGAAGATGTGCCGCTCCCTAGAAGATCAGCTCAATGAGATCAAGACAAAGGAGGAGGAACAGCAGCGCACAATTAATGACATTAGTGCTCAGAGAGCTCGGCTACAAACAGAATCTGGTAAGATATTTGTGTTTTTAAGATAATATTGTATATGACCTGAGTCTTTTAAAAAAAGTCAAAATCACCTGGGATCTTGAAAGAGACTAAGTGGAACATGTGCCAGAGTGTGTTCTTGTGATGCAGATGGCCACCAGAACTTGAGAGAATCCTGAGCTGCATTAGAAGTGTTGCTAGCAGGTTTAACAGAGGGTGATCCTTCACTCTGCTCAGCGCAGATATGGCCATGCCTGGATTGCTGTGCTGAGTGTTAGACTCCCCAGAACCAGAGAGATACAGTTGTTCTGGAGCAGGACCAATAATATGCTTAAGGGACAGGAACAGCTACTCCCTGGAACAACTCCCAGGGGTTGGTAGAGTGATCACTAGAGATTTTCAAGACATGAGCAGAAAGGATGTTAGGTAATCTCATCTAGACTCCCTTTCCCATGAAAGGTTGGACCAGATGACCATTTAAGGTCCTTTTTAACCTGGACTGTTTTATGATTTTATGACTGGTGTTCCAGATAATTCATATATCTCGTAACCCAGATGTCATCCTTCCACTCCCCAAGGGACATTCAGAAGACGATAGTGATATACCTGAGCATGTACACCACATTGTAGAATCATCAAATAGTTTGGGTTGAAAGGTCATCTAGTCCAACCCCCCTGCAGTGAGCATGGACATATTCTATTGGATCAGGTTGCTGAGTGCCTCATCTAACCTGACCTTGAATGTTTCCAGGGATGAGCATCCACCACCTCCCTGAGCAACCTGTGCCAGTGTTCTACCACTCTCATTTGAAAAAGGTTATTTCTTATATCTAATATAAATTGAATCTCCTTCAATTTAAAAACATTACCTCTTGTCCTAATGCAACAGGCCCTGCTAAAAACTTTTCCCCATCTTTCTTATAGGCCTTTTCAAGTATAGAAAAGTTGCAATAAGGGCTCCCCAGAGACTTCCCTTTTCCAGGTTGAACAATCTTAATTTTCTCAGCCTTTCCTCATAGCAGAGGTGCTCTATCCCTCTAATCATCTTCATGGCCTCATCTGGAGGCCTCATCACTCCAAAAGGTCGATGTCCTTCCTGTACTGGGGGCTCCACAGATGGATGTATTAGTCCTGGTGAGGTATCACAAGAGCAGAGTAGAGGGGTAGAATCATCCACTTCTCTGCTACCAATGCTGTGGATGAGCCTAGGACACATTTGGTTTCTGGGCACCCAATGCACATGGCCAGGGCAGGCTACTCTCAATCTGTTCATCCTCCAGCCTTGCCTTGATTGATACCGGGAGTTGTCATGACACAGGTGCAGCACCTTGCACTGGGCCTTGTTAAACCTCATGAGAATCCCATGGGCCATAATCCCTATGGATGGCACTATACAACTCATTCTGTAAACTCAAGGCTTGAAGTGAACACAGGGCTTGGAGTAAACATAGAGTAAGGCAAGCTAGATTTTACACAAGGGGTCAATTCTTGCCTCTAAGACAAATACTATGCCAGAGGAAGAGATGTGGGTAGGCATCAGTGATTAGAAATCCATGAAAGAAACAAAATTTTGTTTAACTCAAAATGTTTTTTATATGTGCATTTAATTATCAAGGTTAACACTTCTAAGTAAGTCATAACAAGGTTGTTTTACTCATCTGAACTCGCCCAGGTGAATATTCACGCCAGGTGGAGGAGAAGGATGCTTTGGTTTCTCAGCTGTCAAGAGGCAAACAGGCTTTCACCCAACAGATTGAAGAACTCAAAAGGCACCTAGAGGAAGAGATAAAGGTAAGAAGGCTTTCCAAATTCTGAGTTATCCATTGGATTCCTTCTCTCTAGGAGGCACTTCAGATACATATGAAATTATAGAATCAACAAGATGAGAGGGAGGAAAAAAACACTTGGATAATTCAGTCCAAGACTTCCCAAAGTAGTTTTGCTCCCCCTTCCCTGTAGTCTCTCTGTTAATTCTTTTGCAGATTCCCAGATCTTCTGTTTTCATTGAGTAGTTTGTCATCACTCACAGCAGAATCAGTGCCCATCAACTTTTTATTCAGTAGATTTCCCAGGATATTTCCATGCATTATCACATTGCTATTTTTCCCCAAGGCCAAGAACGCCCTGGCCCACGCCCTGCAGTCCGCTCGCCACGACTGCGACTTGCTCCGGGAACAATATGAGGAGGAGCAGGAAGCCAAGGGGGAGCTGCAGCGCGCCCTGTCCAAGGCCAACAGCGAAGTGGCCCAGTGGAGAACCAAATACGAGACGGACGCGATTCAGCGCACGGAGGAGCTCGAGGAGGCCAAGTACGTGGGGAGGGCGAGATGAAAAGTGACTGGAGAAGACCAGGACTGGTCAAGGAAAATGGGAGTCTCTGAGTGGGTTGAGACAGGGTTGGGATGAAGGCAGGGATATACTGCCTTTGTGGTAAAAGGAAGAGAGGGAGGGAGAGAGAAAGTGAAGATCATAAGGGAAAGAAAGTAGGCTTTAGGGCTAGAAGTGCTAAGACAGGTCTAATGCTCCATAGGTGCTAGGACACAGAAAGGACAGATCTTTAAGGATCTG
>VWZF01005697.1:0-16825 GCA_013396755.1 Sclerurus mexicanus | reverse complement strand
TGCAAAGCACCCTGGATGCTGAGATCAGGAGCAGGAATGAAGCCCTGAGGCTGAAGAAGAAGATGGAGGGAGACCTGAATGAAATGGAGATCCAGCTCAGCCATGCCAACCGCCAGGCTGCTGAGGCACAGAAGAACCTGAGAAATGCACAGGCTGTGCTCAAGGTCTGTTGAACACAAACTGTCAACAGACATATATCTTGGTAGATCCTTTTAGTCCCCAACAGGTCTAAATCTGCTTATGATTTCTTTCAATGGCTCTACAGGACACCCAGATCCATTTGGATGATGCTCTCAGGACACAGGAGGACCTGAAGGAGCAGGTGGCCATGGTGGAGCGCAGAGCAAACCTGCTGCAGGCTGAAGTTGAGGAGCTACGGGCAGCCCTGGAGCAGACGGAGCGGTGTCGAAAGGTGGCTGAGCAGGAACTAATGGATGCCAGTGAACGTGTGCAGCTCCTTCATACCCAGGTGAGGTTACTTTTTGAGAAAGACACTCTTGCTAAGTTGGAGAACACTTGTGTGCTTTATTTCAGTCACCACTGGAGGCTCAACTTTGAGAAAGATAGTCCTCTTTTCTGAAGTTTTCATCAAGTTACTACAAGATACCTTTGCTGAAAAAGTGTGTGCACTGGCTGTTTTCCCAAGCTGCATACAATGACAGCAGCCTTATATGCATCCTCAGATAATCTCCAGAGGAAAGATGCTTTAGTCACAGGGACATGCCAAATGCTCCAAGCAGTCAGGGAACCACTCTGAGATCACAGCAGTATTAATTTCTTGTCAGTTGAAATGTAGCCCTGAGGAATCCTCATATTAGGTCCAAAATGTACTTTTCCACTAGCAAGAAAGTGGGGATGAACTCCTGACTCTGATGTAGCCCATATCAAGCAGACTTTGACATGAGCTACATGTCTTAACAGTCATTGAGTGCTCAAGTGCTGAAATCTATGGCAGTGTCTCTTTTCAAGTGCTGAAAAAATTCTGGAAGGGATCCATTCTATCTACTTTCCAAATTTTTCTCTTTTCAGTTGTCGAGGGTAGATTATGCTTCTTTGATGTTGAAGACAAGGCATTTCACTGACTTCTCTCACTCTGCTCTTGTTACTTTCCTTTTCCAGCCTCAGTGACTGTGTCACACATTATGTTCCTAAGCACTTTTTCAAATTAATAAAATTTATTCTTGGAGGAAAAAAAAACACATTCTTCCCCAGTGGTAAGAAATTTTACTAGAAAAATCCCTGGTATCAGTTTTTCACATAATTATGTCTGAAATTATTCAAAAATCTGTAGTGTTTTTGATTTCAAGCAAAGAGATAACGAAAACAAAATTGTGATGTTCATGACCTTCAACAGAACACCAGCTTGATCAACACCAAGAAGAAGCTGGAGACAGACATCTCCCAGATTCAGAGTGAAATGGAGGATATGATCCAGGAAGCCCGCAATGCTGAAGAGAAGGCCAAGAAGGCCATCACAGATGTGAGTTGGGGGCTCCTTTCATTGCTGATGGTGGTTGTTTTCCCCCCAAAATGTCTCCAGCCCCACAATGGCTTTGACCTTCTGCTCTGCTCAGGCGGCCATGATGGCAGAAGAGCTGAAGAAGGAGCAGGACACCAGTGCCCACCTGGAGAGGATGAAGAAGAACCTGGACCAGACGGTGAAGGACCTGCAGCACCGTCTGGATGAGGCCGAGCAGTTGGCTCTGAAGGGAGGCAAGAAGCAAATCCAGAAGCTGGAGGCCAGGGTGTGTAGGGCTGTGTCTGTACATGAGTGTCCATGTCCCTTGGAGAGACACCACCAGGGAGGCTGCAGGGATCGGCTTCTCCTTGCAGGTGCGGGAGCTGGAAGGGGAGGTGGATGCTGAGCAGAAGCGCAGCGCTGAAGCCGTGAAGGGTGTGCGCAAGTACGAGAGGAGGGTGAAGGAACTCACCTACCAGGTAAGGCTGAAAGCTTCTTTGTGTTGACACACTCTTCTTCCAGGAAACCAAAATGTAGCCCTTAGGAATTTCTCTCTGTCCTAAGTTACACACAGATAAAGGAGAATACTGAAAACACTGGAAGAACTTATCTTTCTGGTCATGTTAGTAAGATTCTGCTTATCACTTCTTTCTTACTGGCCACCAATGGTCAGTTAGGAATGTTACTGTCTATTTCATGTAGAGAAGGATCAAAGAGGTGCTTCTCTTGTCTATTTAGTCTGAGGAAGACAGGAAGAATGTTCTCAGGCTGCAGGATCTGGTGGACAAGCTGCAAATGAAGGTGAAATCCTACAAGAGACAGGCTGAGGAGGCTGTAAGTATTGCTGTGTGTAGTCAGTCTTTATCCAGATGGATGTGGAATTCTGTGTTGGTGTTTTCCCCTGTGTAGCTCTGTTTAAACTCAGGTCAACACTGTGAGAGTAGGTCTCTGTTTCTTTTCACTTTCTTTATTTCATATTTCTCCCTATCAGAAAAAAAAAATTACCTTCACAAATTGTAATATATGATTTTATCATAGTAAATAACTGGAAAATTATTTAATGGAAATAACTGCAATTATATATAATAATTCAAAAATTTCAAAGTGGATTAGCACTTTTTTATCTAGAGCTGTGTTCTTGATATGTCTTACTAAGCATCTAAACATTTAGCATTTAAGCTATTTCCTTGGATTCCTCCTAGAAGTATTAGAGAGAATGACTGTGGTGGTTTGACCCTGGATAAATGCCTGGTGTCCAGCAAAAGTGTTTCAAGGCCTTTCTTCCCTGCCCTTTTCAGCTTCCAGAGGGAAGAAAAAAAAACCAGCTAGGAATTTATGGCTAGAGATAACCAAAAAAGAAGCTTTGATTAATACCACGGGCAAAGCAGAACTTAGAATAATACTTAAATTTATTACTAACAAACTAAAAATTAAAAATGAGAAATTGAAACAGGTTAGAAACACCTTTCCACCACCACGCCTCAGTCTGTCCATGTTCCCCTCCTTCCCCTGATGGCGTGGGGGACAGGTAGTGGAAGGTTTACAGTCAGTTGTTGTTGGGTCAACCATTCGCAGATGTAAGTCCAAGACTTAAGCAGCAGTTCTAACCCATAGTCTTAGGTGGGTTTTTTCATTATCAAAAGGGGAAATGCCACAGCATGTTAAGGGCAGTGCTACAGTAGGACTATCAAACATTTTAAAGCTTATTTTCTCTTTTTTCCTATCTCCAGGAGGAGCTGTCCAATGTCAACCTCTCCAAGTTCCGCAAGATCCAGCACGAGCTGGAGGAAGCCGAGGAACGGGCTGACATTGCAGAGTCGCAGGTCAACAAGCTCCGAGTGAAGAGCCGGGAAATCAGCAAAAAGGCAGAAAGTGAAGAGTAAATGATTCCTGTGCTGTAAAGTGAGAGAATTGCACAAAATATGACATTCTGTCACTTTTATTTTGTAATCACTGCTTAGTCCTTCATCAATCTCTAGATAATTATTGCCTAGATAATAAAAATAGTAGAGCTTTTGCCATGTAAATAATGAGGAAGTTGAGTGTTCTATTTTAATCATTACTCTAAATTTTTACAAGGTTTACATTTTTCCTTTTTTATTTAAACACTTATTCAATTAAAAATCTTGCTTCAGGTATTTTCAAAGTGTTTCAACCACTGTTGAAGTGGTCTAATCAGACAACCTGATTTCTTCTCAGCATGGAATTTCATCTAATACTTCCTTAATGGAGAAAATCATTATTTCTTTGCAATAGAATATAATAATCCCTTATAGCTGTTGCTTTAGGAATACAATAGATATTATCTCAAATGTTTTGTCCAAAGATAATTTATTGTATGTTCCATTAATCCTGTTTAATTTTTGATTAGTGTTTTAAATCTTGCGTCTTCTTTGCAAGAAGTTAAAGTTCTTCAATCCTTCAAGTCACTTTGGAACACAGTTTAGAGGACATTTAAACTTAAAATGAGATCTACTTCCATCTTTTGTTCACGAAAGTGATGTGCAAACCAACATTCCCAGGACAACACACCAGCAATCTCATATAATCAGTCATTCCTTGTCTGTATTCTGTTCCCAAAACTCTCCTGAATCTTCTAAGTTGAACAGGCAGCCATTTTCCTCCTATGCAGTCTTCAAGGTAATCCAGATAACTTTTCCCAGCCTAGCTTCACTCAAAATGTGTGTTTTCACACTTTAAATTTCAGCAAACACCAGAGAAATCCATGGTCACCTGTTAAAAACAAGGAGAAATAGGTTTCACTTTCTCTGTCATAACCTAATATGTAGAGGACTTGTCCTTCCCCAGTCCAAAAGAGATTTGAACCACTGAAACCTTCTCTAGATTTTTTCATATTCCACCTGGAAATAAGATAATTGAAGAAGCCAAATTAACTACTCCTATTGAAGATCCACAGCTATGCCTTTGGGAATAAAATCAATTATCTGCAATGAAAAATGCCAAAATGGATTCTGTAGGATAATAGAGCAAATGCTAATCTGGCAAAGGATTACTGCATTTTATAAACCCATCAGCACTATTGAATGACTGGCAATTCACTGCTGTGACATGGGCCTGTCCCACTCTTTGTTTCATTAGTTGATGAACCTGATGACTTGCCAGAGTTCACAAGCACCAAAATATTCAATTATCTTCCTTTTGAGTTGGGCCATACCCTAAAACTTTCTTCTACATCTCTTCCTTTAATACTTTAATGTTAACTGGATAATGAGGCTCCGATGCTAACTGCTGTATAAGAAGATACAGAAGCTGAAGAAGTCCAGAACTGAAGGCTATGATAAACAATACAACTTTTCTCACAGTAGATTTCTGTTTGTAGTTTCTTCAGTTGGCTTTTTCTGAGAGGAGTGATCTAGCCCACAACACATGTGCCATTTGCCATTGAGACACCACTGCCTCAGACCAACCTTACAGCCACTGTGCTTCTCAGTGAACACAGGCTGGACTAAACAGTATTGCATGTCTCAGAGCTGACCATCATTCTAAAGAGTTTGTCCGTCATTCACCACTCTTGGGTTTCCTATTAAAAAAATTAAGTTATTAAGCTTTCTAAGCATGAAATGAATGACTAGTGTTCAATTGACAGTCACTTTTGATGATGTATTAGTTTATATAACCTGTAGTTGTTTTCCACAGTTCTGATTCTTAGTTTGACACATGAAAGACAGCATTCAGTGACTGAGAGCTACTCAGTAATATTTCTCTTTAGTTTCTATTTCATGAGTATTATTCAAACTAGGATTGAAGATAGAAATACTAAATTCTTCGTAGGCTTTCCAAGGTTTTAAGATATATATGTGAAATACTAGAATCACAGAATGGTTTTGGTTGGAAGGGAACTTAAGGCTCATCTCATTCCACTGCTGCCATGGGCAGAGACACCTCCCACTAGCCCAGTTTTCTCCAAGCCCTGTCTAACCTGGCCTTGGACACTTCCAGGAATGGGGCAGCCACAGCTTGTCTGGTCAACCTGTGCCAGGGCCTCACCACCTGTCCCAGGGGAGTGGAAGACTTAGACAAAGCTAATTAGAGAAGCCGCCTTGCTGAGCTACAAGGACTCCCTTGCTTTCTAAACTCCTTCTCGGAGTAGAGCCTGGGGGTGGCTGGATCCAATCTCAGCCTCAGATTTTGACCACAGTTTAAATTTAAGAAATTATAGAGTTATGATGGAACCATTTTTGTTCTGCAGGTTTTAATGATGGTAAATCAGATACATTTATATAAAATTAATTATTTATTACAACAAATGAACAAACAAAAGAACAGGCAAATGAACATACAAAAGAGCTTAATCAGAATTACTTACTACACAGTATAAAAGCAAAAAACTATTAGCATAGTGCACATAAAATAGTATAGTGCACTGTACCAAAGCAATTGTATTAAAGCAATTGTATCAAAGCTGGCAAAAAAACCAATCATTAATCAGAGGTTGATGTAACTCACCACACAAAGATCATGGGCAGATCTCTGTTTCACTCAGCCCCTGGAGAGTGACCATGAAGAGATGTCCTTGCTTCATGGGAGAAGCCCCACACGCTCCTAGAAACTCTGTGGAAGAATCTGCCATGTGAAAGTTGGACTGGACTATTATAATTACAAAGTGACTGAGTGCCAGTCACATATCCCCAGGCCAGCCAGCCCCTTATCTCTCAAGTTTTGCTTCAAAAAGCAGGATGTGTGTTTGCAGTTTGGTCAACCAGGTTGGTTTCAGCACAATTCAACACTAAAAGCAGCACCACAGCACCAGTGGTAGCTCACCACAGACACTTGGATTGTTTGGATTCTCTGACTGGATTTTATGCCCAAGGCAAGTAAGTCTTACCAAGGCAGAACTTCCTGCTACACCACCCTCACAGGAAAGAAATTCTTTCTAATATCCAGTCTAAACTTACTCTGTTTCAGTGGGAAGCCATTCCCCCTTGTTCTGTCACTCTAGACCCTTGTCCAAAGTCCCTCTCCAGCTCTTCTGGAGCCCCTTTAGGCACTGGAAGAGGCTCTGAGGTCTTCCTGGAGCCTTCACTTTTCTAGGCTGGACACCCACAGCTCTCCCAGCCTGTCTCCAGAGCAAAGGGGCTACACTCCTCTGAGCATCTTTGTGGCCTCCTCCAGACTTGCTCCAGCAGCTCCCTGTTCTTCCTGTGCTGGGACCTCAGAGCTGGAGGCAGCTCTGCAGGTGGGGTCTCACTTGAGCAGGGCGGAAGGGCAGAATCTCACCCTCCCCTGCTGTCCATGCTGTGGGATCAGCCCAGCACAAGCGTGGTTTCTGGGGTCGCAGTGCACATGTAGGTCCAGCCTCTCACCCACCAGCATACCCAGGTCCATCTCCTCAGGGCTGCTCTTGATTCATTCCCTACCCAGCCTGTACATGTGCCCAGGATTACATACTAAAGTGTTTACTGAAGACAATTCATGCATATATATGTATGTGTGTGTGTGTTTATATAGATACATACACATACATATATACATACATTTATATATATGCATACATACACATAACATACACTCATAATTTCCAAAGCTATTTTTCTGAGCAGCAATCCAGTAACATGAAAATATATGCTACTGTTTCATCACTCATATATAATCAAGGTCAAAAGTAGTCACTTTTCTTAGCATTCCATTTCAAGGCTTTGACAAGGACTTTACAGCTGTACATGACAGCTTGCCCTGATGGAGTCCTGGTTGAGCATCATGGTATCTTCAAACATGTTCCCAGAGTCACATGTTAGAAAGGACTTGATTACCACCTCTGAAAAAAATTGCTATTGAGTTCCTTTAGGGGAAAAATAAAGGATGACAAATGAGCACACACGTTTTGTACCACACAGATAGTCCTGGTTTAATGTTTGACATGGAAAGAAAAAGTCAGAAGCCTCTGCTCAGAAACCCTCTTATCTGTCATGTCAGGCTTTTGGGAGTCTCATTTTTCATGATGTTTTTTTCCTGAGTCAAGCAGATAATCTTTTTCTTTTAGGGAGTGTGTGGACTTCTAATCAGAGTGTAGTCCAAACTGTTTCTGTCCACAGATCCAAACCTCGTAGACAATAGCTGCCTTCTTTGACACAAGTTTTGTGTGCATGCCAGTGTAAAGACAGGACTTTGCTTTTACAGAGGTTCTTTCCTATGTACTTTGCAGTGTGGGCACAGGATGGCATCTTGGATTAAAAATACGGACTGCAAAGGCCCTCCAGACTTGGGATCTGTATCAGTTCATAACAGAAATCAAGGCTGATGGGTCCATTTTATCAACCCAACAGGGCAGCGCAGCCCTGAGAGGGAGCTGTAATCCCCCTGGCAGCAGCAGGTGACATCATTCCTGTGGAACCCACAAGATCTTATCACCTGTGGACATCAGCTGGAATGGTCACAGGGCTGTGCAGTGCTGGAGCAACCTCCTTTGGCTATGGAGTGCTGCAGGTCAGATGTACACTTGAGATGTGTCTGTGGCTGACTGTGAGAAGTCACACCCTGCAGAAGAGGCTGGGCAGCAGCTTCTCCCTCTCCTTGTCAGGCTGCCACACCTTGCTGACACTGCACAAAAACTGATGAGTTTTGCCAACCAGAGCAGTTGCAACAGATCTGGTCTCTAGGTTCTGCGCAATATTGGGCCATTCAAGGGACACCACTGGCATGAGGAAAAAATGAAAGCTGTCACGTAGCCTATCTGGCACCACAACATTCACAAATGGCACAACATGTTGATGAGGCCTCAGATGTTAACACCAGTAAAAACATCAAGTTTTACTCTTTTTGCTTCCCCTCCAAATGCATCTCTGACTTACCCCAACACTCTCTGTCCCAAATCCATGTGACCACACCGTAGTTGTGTTTTATCACCTCTGCCACTACCCTTTTTTCCATGCTCACTTACACTCTGTTCACAGGTCAGTTCTACCACACCTCCAACCCTGCCCCAGCCTGGCTGTGCCCATGTGCATCATGGGCAGTCTGACAGGGGCTACGGGCCGAGATCCCCCAAAGAGAAAATTGCAGTCCTGTCCTGTGCAGGGGACAAGGCACTACCTCACTGCAGGTTGATCTCTGGTCTGGGCAAATATTTCCAACAACAAATATTAAATCGCTAAAACCGTTGTCCCACAACCATCATGCCTCAGCTAAGTCTGGAGGAAAGCAAAAGCAGTGAGTGGAAAAGGCTCCGTCCTACACATGTTTTTACGGAAAGACAAAAATAAGGCTTCAATTTGCTTCAGCCATGACGTTTTCTTTGCCTAGCTGACTTCTGCTGAACCTCTGAAGACATGAGGCTGCACCTAGGGTTCATCCCTACTGCTATGGGCTGCAGAGACTAGGACTGACTGAGGAGCTGATCCCACCTCTGGAATAGCTTACAACATAGCATCACAGAATCATTTAAGTTAGAGAAGACATCTAAGATCATTGAGTCTAACCATTAACACTGCCAGATCCACGACTAAATCCTGTACCTAAGTGGCTCACTTACATTTTTATTTTGAACACTTCTGGCACGGTGACTCCACTACTTTGCTGGATAGCCCATTCCAATGCCTGACCACTCTTTCAGTGAAGAAATATTCCCTAATACACAATCTGAACCTCACCTTGCATAGCTTGAGGCTGTTTCCTCTCATCACTTGTTCCCTGGAACCTGACCACCACCTGGCTCCACCTTCCTGTCAGGGAGCTGTAGAGAGCAAGGTCCCCTCTGAGCCTCCTTTTCTCCAGGCAGAGCCCTTCCAGCTCCCTCAGGTGGTCCTTATCAGACTTGTGCTCCAGACCCTTCCTCAGCAACTTCTTATAGCAGGACAGTCAGAGGGACAAATCTCAAAACATCATGAAAGATCTGTGTATGCCTCCTAAGGTCTCTCCTATTGCAGCTGCCACGTTGTCTCCCAGATGAAGCCCAGTGAGCTTGGCGGCAACATCTGGGTGATTGGTATTGGTTATGTGATAACAACCCATAAAGCAGCGCAGAGAGACCTGTGGCAAGAGGAGGAGCCTAAATAACACCCTCTCCAGCTACACTCAAGCCCACCACAGGAGCATATCAGTCCATCAAAGGCACTCCACCTCCAGTCCAGGGGAGCACAGGGTGCAGTGGGAGCTCCCAAGAAACAGCCACCTTGGCCAGGTCCCCAGGGCTGTTCTGATGCAACACGAAGCTCAGGATGCAGGCATGAAACTCACTACCATGAGCCACAGGGAGCAGCTCTCCTTTCTGACTGAGGAGGGCAGCTGTCAGGGGGTGCATAAGAAGAGCCATTGGGAGCACACAGAGTGAGTGATGGGATGTTTCAGTGAGAAACCAAAGGTTTGAAGAGGAGGATGTTAGGTGATCTGGGCAGAAATGAACATATGAAACTGGATGGGTAAGGAGAGAAAAATGACTGATCATGGGTAAGTAGTGGCTGGTCAGTATGCCTGTGTGACCATGCCCTGTGCCTGATCATTGCAGTCTATCCTGCACATATTTAAGTATGTATATAAGGTGGAGTTTTTTTATATAGATGTATTTATGTATGTAAATGCTTACAGGGCAAATACCCTTGCTCTGTGTGTATTGGTGCTACAGGGAACATGGACCAGGGGGCACAGATTTGGAGGCATGATGCTCCTGAATCTTAACATCTCCCAGACTGTTGGGTCCAGCGTGATGTCTTTTCCTTTAATATCTGACACAGCCAGCAAGAGACAGCTGGGCTCTGGTGTTCCCAAAATAGCAGATTCAACATTCCAAATATGAGGAGGGAATGGATCCTTTTTCAAATGTGTTCTATCTGTCAGAATTATTTGCCAAATCTTTGGAACATTGTGAGGGAAACTCCTAGATTAATCGGGCTGATGGACTGAAAAATGCATACACAATATAGTGTATGTGAAGATTTGTGTGGAAATTGGCTTTGTGGTGTAAGTTGGTTTCTTTTGAAAAATGATTGGGCCACCACAGACCAAGTCGTAAATACCTTGACTACAAAGAAGGTAGAGGTCAGAGAGCTGAGGCCAGGTTCTCTTCAAACCGTGTGTTGGAAGCTGAGTTACAGAGGTACTAACAATTGTCAATGAGTGTCTTCAACTTACAGAAGAGTTTCTAATTTTATGAAGCTAATAAATAGAGTAATAGGGCTTCAGTTCACATAGGAACATGACAGGAGAGATAAAAGTTGCAAATGTCATCATTACCTTCCTTATAAAGGATTTTGTGGTTTTTGTCCTTTTCCCACTTCCTTTGTCTCTACAACCTGCCTTTTTAATTCTTTCTTTACAGTGAAACTTGTAGCTGTAAGTACTGCAAACATGGGGATGCTGTGTGTATGAATACTGTCGACAAAGTGCAGAGCTGTGCAATTGACCCATGGGCTGTACACAAATGCTCTGGGAATACACCTGCAGGACATGAGGGCATGGCGCTGCAGCAATTGTCTCACTCTCAGGCTGAGAGTTATGTTATATTTTGTGTGTGTTATATTTTCCTCCAAAATCCTGAGGTTGTTGAAGTGCAGTTACAAGAGTATCCAAGAGTTCCTTCAAAATACTTCGGCTAGGAAGACCAGGAAGGATGCTAAAAAGAGTTGGTGCAGGATCTTCCCAGTTAAATGTGGAAGAATAGGACATTATGGAGTTTTCTGTTTGTTTTGAAAGCTAGAAAAGTATCGCACCTTTGCACAAATTCCAGTCTTTCTGATACTCATTCTCCCACATGTTTTTGTAGTAAGGAGAAAAGCAGTCCCAGAGGAAGCTGGCTTCAGCTTGGCTCCACAGAGATGCCTTGGAGAGCAGCTTTGGACTAAGTGACTGTTCAGGTAGTGCTGAATGGCCATGAGAGGAGCAGGGCTGTTGTCTCAGCCCTGTGACCTGAGCAGCTGTGCACTGTCTGCTGTCAGACTGCAGGGAAAGGTGAGGCAGGTGTGGGCGATGGGAGAGCAACAGGGAGAAGCAACCCTGCTGTGTGAGAACGTCACTTCTCCACACTCCCTTTACTGCGTACTTTGAAACAGCTCAAGCAAAGCAAAATGTTGATGTCCCAGATGTAGAACATATTTTACAAAAAACAGAGGAGTCCACAGCATCAGGCACAGGCAAGGTCCTTCTGACACTCTGGTAATCCTTACTCAGTACACAATGATACCTGTTTCATAACTTGCGGGTTCTACAGAGAAGGACAGCAGGGGTATAGGGGACATTACTCGGGAGGGCTGTGAGGTTAATTAAGGAGAGTGAGGACACCAGGCCCACTGAGGGCAGTGCAGGGCCCTAATGTAATATACGTATAAATAGAGCTGCTGGACTGAGCTTCCCCCCAAGCTGCTCATAGGATTTGCTTCAGATCAAGCCACTTTGAACACTCAGAGACCATTCCCAGGGACACTGTCTGCAGCAGGATTATCAGCCCGTCCTCGTCCAGGATCACTTCTCAAAACTATCTTATATAACAACACAGACAAACTTAGCTTCTATAAGAAAGGTGATATACCTTCTCACATGGCTTATAGGTATTCATTAAGGCAGTACAAGCTGGTTTTCTCACCTACGAACATATTTGGATTCTCCACTAGGTTTTTAGAAAACAACTCCCCTTTACAATTGCTATTTTTTCTCAGTATGTTATATTTATCACTGTGTTCTCAAGTTCTACTCATTATTCACTTCTACCCTTTTCCCAGTACTGTAACCAGGTTAACCAAATCACAGCTCCCTAAAACACTTTTCAAAAATTAGCTTTCCACTAGACAACTTCCAGATCTCCAAAAGGAAGGCAGCTTTAGTAAAAGCTTACACACCACAGCCAATAGTTCAGATGTTACATTCCCATGCTTTTTTTGAAAGCTTGTGTAAACACCCTCTGGTCTTGGCCACTTGTAACTATTCATGTTGTCTTCTTGGCAACAGGCAGAATGTATCATCTTCATCATTCAATTAGATGAAAAATTCTGGCATGAGAGTCAAGCCATTTTTATCTCAACACTGGGGCTTCTTGTTGTTGTTGTGCTGTGGTTTTTTTTTTCTGCTTGCTACTACATAACATCCCAAATATGAAATATAATTTGCTCTTGTACAAGGAGAGAGTACAGGTATGAGACCAGCTCTAAGTGGGAGCAAACAATCTGTATTATTTCACTTGCTACTGCCTCTGCTTCTGCTTTTGCTGCCAGAATCATCTGGAATAAAAAATAAAGTGTTTTCTTGACTTCACTGTGGCAAGATACAAATGATGGCCTCATAATGAATTGTTTTCTAGTTTGGTTGCCTCAGAAAGGGCATAAGGAAGTATATCTGTCATTTAAGGTGAAAGAACCCCACAGTTCACAGGGTAATAAATTTCTTGCCAGCAAACTACACAGGATATGCATTGCTGCCAACTTTGCAACTGCTGAAACAGCCTCAAGATAAGATCATATCCCTGCTTTATGCTGGGGGAAAAAAACAAAGATAGAACAATAAATTTAGAATAGAGATCTCCTTTCCCCCTAGACAGTCTGTATCATTGACCATTTTGCAGTGTAGCTAAAAGACATCTTCAATGCCTGTGGTCCAGTATTAAAAGAGGAGCTTTCCTAGGCTGCAAGTAGGTGACAGCTGTGAAAAAACTTGCAAATATATTTTTAGAAAGGAATCCCTCAAAGATTATCATTAGTTCTATTTGGCCTTGATGCAGTGTCAAACTCAAGTTCAGTGATGCAGAAAATCAGCACGCAGTACTACACAGTACTAGACACTTTTGAGAAGTTTAAATTATCTTTCTGTTCCCTTTATGTAAGTTATCTTTGTGCTTTCATTAGAAAAGAGTATTATTTAAGGTCAGGCTCAAAAGATGAATTTTTAATACATATGTTCAAAGGTCAATACATTTGTTCCTATTAAATGCAGGAACCCTTGCTGACCTAAGAAATGTGTTTGAATATACATCTCCCATGTATAAGCAGGTTTTCTGGCAACACTGATCATTTGAGCCTAAAAATCACACTGTCTAACCTGAGAAGAGCTATGGAGGAATTCTTGCTCTTTTGTCCATGGAATAGGAAACTGAACACCAAAAACGCTTTCAATAAAACAGGACATTATCCAACTCAACTGTGGAATTACCATGGCAATAAATCACACTGAATCTTGTCACCATTTTGCATCTTGTGAATGGTTTCTTTTCCTCCTTTTCTCCAGAACCAATCCCCTACAACTTTGCAAATGCATAATTTAAAGTACACAGAACAGGCTTTATCCCATCATGAACACTAATAATTTGTATGATAGACTATCTTTGTGACTTTCAGAGACCAGCATGAACAGTGAAGGATACAGTCCAAACTTACAGAATTACTAATGCAGATTAAGGATCTTAAAGGCCATGCAACTATTCATCACAGAGGATGTAAAAGAAGACTCTTACATGAAGGCTAATTCTAAAGGTACATTTTTAGAAGTCTTTACATTGATGGTAGACAACAAGAAGATAGTTGCCCCTCTTCCCCTTTCAGTCTTCCCTGTGTACTGCAATAAGAGCAACACAATGTTAAGATGGAGTGATAAAAGATATGAAAGGTAATGGTATCAGGAACAAATACGTATCTGTCTAAAGGTACAGGGAAAGGGGGGTGGATATGAAACATGAGAATAGGAACACTAGTTTAGACCAAAATGTACATCTGTCCCCAAAGTGTCAGACACTTGCAGACACAGCAGCTTATCAGTTAGTGGTTTGGGGACTTGGTATGGCACGCTGGCTTCCCTGGACACCTGTACTGGGAAAATCATCTCTTCATGAGCATCCAATGGAAAAGATCCTGGGTAACTGTCACGGGATCAAAGCTATTTAGTGCTATGAACAGGTGTGGTGTGCACCCTGCACTAACTGCAAAGAACTGAGGAGTACTACCAGACTCACAGGATAGAGAAAACAAACACTCTTCTATCACAAAGAGCAAAGAATTCCTAAGATAATCAAGTGCACAAATTTGTGAGTTTGTGCTTGGCATACAGTCTAACCTTTCAGCTCCTGAAACAGGCTGACATTTATGTATGGTATATTGTCTGACAAAGCCAGAATTATGAGAACTCCTGAAGATGTTTGTGATGTGCCAACCTTTGCAAATAGCAGAATTTACAGAATTTCATGGATAGCAGAATTTACAGAAACCCTGCAGATCAATCAGCTAGTACAACACACGTTTAGAGACTGCCACAATAAATGTCCCCCTTTTCCAGACAGATAAATTGCTGTAAAAAATTCCATACTTATGCTTTGGATAAATTCACATCTACATGCAAGTTCAACAAGGAGAAGCGCCAGATTCTGAAACTGAGGCAACCCCAGATGGATGGACAAACTGGGAATGAGATGATGGAAAACAGTGCCAGGAAAGGGCCCTGGGGGTCCTGGTTGGTGGCCAGTTGGTCTCGAGACAGCAGTGCCCTGCAGTCAGGAGGGACATCCCTGTCCTGGGGGGCATCAGGCCCAGCATGGTCGGCCGGGCGAGGGAGGGGATTGTCCCGCTCTGCTCTGCACTGGGGCAGCCTCACCTGCAATAGTGGGGCACTCTGGGGGGGGACACAATGGAAGGGAGAGATTGAGCCATTGGAGAGGGTCCAAAGTTCAGGGCCTGGAGGGGAAGTTTGTGAGGAGCAGCTGAGGGCACTTGGTGTGTCCAGCTGGAGAAGAGGAGACTGAGGAGAGACCTCATTTCAGGGACAACTTCCTGAGGAGGGGCAGGCACTGATCTCTGCTCTGTGGGGACCAGGGACAGCACCCAGGGAATGGCTGGAGCTGTGTCAGGGCAGGCTTAGGTGGGATCTCAGCAAAAGGTTCTTCCCCCAGAGGGTGATCAGGCACTGACCAGGCTCCCCAGGGCAGTGGGCACAGCCCCAAGGCTGCCAGAGCTCCAGGAGTGTTTGGATGATGCTCTGGGGCACAGGGTGTGATACTTGGGGATGGGCCTGTGCAGGGCTGAAGGTTGGTCTTGATGATCCTTGTGGGTCACTTCCAACTCAGCATATTCTGTGATTCTGCAATATATATATATAGATGTATAGGTGTGTATATATATATATATATATGAAGTAGGTAGTCTGAACAACATATTAATCAAGATAGACAATAGACCAGTCACATCAATATCTTCTCTATATCTGCTTACCACTACCTCTAGAACTTACGTGCTTACCTGAACTGACTTAAAATGTGCTTTCCACAAATCTTCCTGATACATAATGTTTTCTGAGTCTTTACATTCAAAAGGTTTGGCTGATTGTTTTTTCATCTTAAACAAACTTTGCAGGTTAAGTTTGTCTAACTAAAAGTGAAAACTTTTACTAGACCACAAGAGAAGTCTTTTATATTTTGTTTGCCCAAAGGAAACATTATTCCCCCACTCATAAAATGGGGAAGCAAGGTAGACATTGAGTCTTTTAGCTCCTCAATGCCTTACTGGGATGCCCCAAGAAGTCATCAAGCTCAAGAGCACACACACAGCCTTTCCCTGTCTTTGGAGTCATTCTTACAAGATAATGGGCATTAGATGATTACCAAGAGGGAAAACTTCTTCTGGAGCAACAGGAAAGCCCACTTATATCCAGGAACTTGTGAGCCATCTTAAAAGATAACTATATGCTCTAGAAAACAAAAAAAGGCATCAAATGTGGATCTGTCTTTTCTAGAAAATAATTTTCCTCATGAATTTATTCACTGCTCTGTAATATACTGTGTAAGGAGAGTAGTCCCCAACATGACTGCCCACATTCTCTCAGCATCACCAGATTAGAGTTTCTGTAGGACATGGATCAGTGTAATCCTGAGTCAAAAGAGATACTGAGAAACTCTGGAAAACCCTGCTTATAGTGTGCAAACCAGTCATAGAGTCCATCACAAGGAGAGTCCCAAGAACCACAAGGTTGCCAGTTTCTGGGGCCTCAGTGGAGTGTACACCTCATGCTATTCTGTCACTGAACAGGGCAGAACCACTTTCCTGTCACAGTAGCCTACAGTGCCTCCACGTGCCCATTCACTGTCCTGTGGCCATTTTGGACAAATGTCTTCCTATTGGTTTATTCTGTCTTCTTGCAGGATTCTTCTGGTTTCCCTGCTCTGGTTTTCATGGAAGACTGTACCTAAGAAAAGAACAGAGAAGATACAATGTGCTCTGAAGTTGTTAGACCTGCCCCCTCTATTCTAGTTTGGTGGAAGCAGTGATATTTTATTTTCTGTATTCCAGAAGCATAATAAATAGTGTGCAGAGGTATAGGACTGCTTTACAGATATTTGGGGTTTTCTGAGAGAGACAATGCCAGACATCATTACCTGTGAAGAAAAAGGAAGGAATTTCTGTCAAAACAACAAAAAGAAGGTGTTCTACTGTGGAGGTTTGAGTTGGC
>VWZF01005696.1:544985-567680 GCA_013396755.1 Sclerurus mexicanus | reverse complement strand
ACACCTGAAGGATGGGATGCCATATAGAAGGACCTGGACAAGCTCTAGGAGAGGGCCCATGGGAGTCTCATGAGTTTTAACAATGCAAAGTGCAAGGTGCTGCACCTGGGTTGGGCCAACCTCTGGCATCAGTGCAGGCTGGTGCATGAACAGGTGGAGATCAGCTCTGCCAAAAAGGACCTGGGGATTCTTGTGGATGAGAGGCTGGACATGACCCAGCAATGTGTGCTCACAGCCCAGCAAGCCAATTGTGTTCTGGGCTGCATCAAAAGCAGCACAGCCAGCAGGGTGAAGGAGGGGATTCTGCCCCTCTACTCTGCTCTGGTGAGACCCCACCTGCAGCACTGCATCCAGCTCTGGTGTCCTAGACAGGAAAGACATGGACCTATTGGAGCAAGACGAGACAAGGACCATGAAGATGATCAGATGGATGAAGCACTTCTCCCATGAGAAAAAGGAGGAGAAAATTGGGATTGTTTAGCCTGAAGAAAAAAAGGGTCTGGGGAGACCTTACACCAGCCTCTCAGTATCTAAAGAGAGCCTACAAGAAGGCTGGAGAGGGACATGTAGTGATAGGACAAGAAGGAATGGTTTTAAGATGAAAGAGAGCAAGTTTAAATTGGATATTAGGAGAAGATTCTTTACTGTGAGGTTGTGAGGCACTGGAAAAGGTTGCCGAGAGAAGCTGCAGAACGACCCATCCCTGGAAGCATTCAGGTCTAAGCTGTATGTGGCTTTGAGCAACCTGGTCTAATGTAGGTGTCCCTGCAAATGGCAAGGCAGCTGTAACTAGATGATCTTTAATGCCCCTTCCAACACAAACCATTCTGTGATTCTACAGTTGACAGTTTAAATTTAGCTACATTTTAATGACAAGTAGATAGTTTTATTCTTCAGGGAATGTTGCCAGCAAATTCCGAAGATCTTAATTAGCAGGAATTTAAGTCAGATTTAGCTTTTTAGGGTTTTTGACTCTCTTGTTTTTTCCCCATTTCCAAGATATGAAAAAACATACCCTTTGCTCTGCCTTCATTTCCTTTTCAGGGGTATGTTTTTAATATTTTTTTCCCCAAAACAAATGGACATGTACAAAAACCCACAGAATTTTGGGTACTTATAGTCAAGGGAGTTTAACTTGGCCTCATTACAAAGGGGATGTGAATTCTCTGAAATATTTCTATTGCTTGGCAGGAAGAGCAGCTTTCAGTAGCAGAAACGTACTGGAGTCAAGGGAGTCAAGGTTCTTCAAAGCTCACCTGACAGCAGATGTGGTGTTCTCCTATGTTGGGTGTTGGAAGAAATGACAGAAAGGATGCAGAACAGATCAGAGACAGCAAAACAGTTTCAGTGAAAGCTAAAGGAGAAGGAAGGCAGGTCAAGGGGGTCAATCCACATGCTAGTTCTCCACAAAAATGACACTGTACCATCAGTATTGACTCATCTTTTCCTTCTAAATCACCAAGCTATAGGAGATTGCATAGTTGTTCTCCTGATACAAATCTCTTGCACATGAAGACTATGCAGAGGTGAGTGGCTTTTACAGACCTTTTGTTTAACAGAATTTTTACATGAATCCTTTCTGCTCTTTTGAATACCTACAATTACTTCTTCAACCATACTGAAGTTGTCTTCAGCATTAGATATATTTTTCCTCCCAATTTAGCATAAGCAAATATAAAGTGCATATTACCATAATGCAACTGCACTTTAACTCTGGAAAGTTAAAGAATCCATTAAAAAAAAAAAAAGCTCTTAGAAGCCTGGCAATTATTTTGATGAAGGCTGACATTGAAAGGAAAATAAAAAGGTTCTGAAAATATTAATTAAACTTCAAAGAAGAACTGAACCCAAGTTGTGATGTGAGGTTAATGAATACATTGATGGTTAATGACCAACACTGATACTCAATTCACAGTACAGTGTATCACATAACTGTGACTTTCAACACATCACAGGTAAAATGCAAATGTAAAATGTAGGTGAATACCAGAAAATTAAAGCCAGTGGGAGTGTCAGTAAAAGTCAGCCGTTCAGCCCTGAGATGCTGCTCTCTTGCACTGTCAGCACAAAAATCTTCCACTGCCCCACCTAAATGTCTTCAATTTGTTTGATGAGGTAGCCTGCGTGTTAGTGCCAATTCCCCAGAAGTGGTACTCAAAACAAACCAGAGCACCCTGAAGGGCATGTGTGGTCTGGCACAGATATTACAGTTAGGTATGGAACATCATAAATGAAGTTTACTTACACTTCTCTAATTGTTTCTGACAAAATTAGAGTTACAGTCTTTTCTTTCCATGTTTTAACTACAGCTTTGCTGAAAGACAACCTGTCTACACTCTGTGGAAAAAGTATAGCTGCCTTTGTTAAACTAGTTGGATAAATCATGATTTTGCCAGATTACTGGGGTAATTGATTGTTTTCTGACAAAGACACTAAACTTCAGATGAGTCTAGAATTAGACCACTGTTCTGTCACTTGACAATGAATAATAAATATTATTTCTGAAAACTAATGAAAGTTAGGTACTTTATGTCTATAGGACTAAACGTCTTACAGAATCAGTCACTGATGCATCACCAAAGTCCTTCAAAGCTGCTGTACAATTAGGTCATCTGTACTATTCTGTAGCAACATATCGTAGAGCAACTTAAATTTTAGATTTCCTAAAATATCTATAAACAAACAAAAAGTAATATATAAGACATATAAAAATATTTGTAACTTTCATCAATTCAGCTTTATACAAAGGTTCTGTTTTTCCTTTATCCACACAAGGACATGATGCCCTCTCAGTCTGAAAGTTTCAATCAATTCAGTTGAAATAATATTAGTTATAGGAGTATTGGTTAAATATGAGGCTAGTTTCCTCTATGCCTTGCTAAGTGGTCAAAAATGAACACATTCTAAAAAATTATAATATATATTTCCATATATAAGATTTAAATCCCCTATTTTTTCCTATATAGAGTTGAAAGGGAAGAACAGATTTAAGCAAGAAAAAACAATCCTGTAAAAAACCACCCTAACACTTTCTTACTCTTCCATTTCCTCTTCCAGCTTTCTCTTCTCAATCTTTCATAACCAGAAAGTATTTAGAATTCATTAAAGACACTAATAGGAACTAAAACAAGAACACTTCACTAATTAAAAAGAAAAGTAATTCATTTTTCCAGAAATATCCTGATGCTGAACAAAAAGAAAATAAACTAACAATAATGCCATAGTAACACAGTATGACTATTAAAAATGTCCACTCAGGCATGGCAAAAACATTAAGGCTAATATCCTGCTGTTCTTAATCGGCTTAGACTGCAACATCGCAGTGGTCAAACACAGACTACCAAGAAGTAAGTGCCAAGTCCTCCTAGACCTGAGGAGCAATGTGAGGACTAAAGAAGCACAAGAAGTACCATTAGCAGACAGAGTCATAGCAGTTTTTATCATCATTGATATAGAAATTCATTCATTGATACACAAGCAATCATAAGGTAGGCTTAGGAGATAAGCCTGTGTCCTAACAGCTGAACAAACCGTTTTTCAACACAGCCTTTACAAAAAAAGGCAGACTACTCAATATAGGAATGGTATATCATATGAGCTAAAGCTTTCATGAAAGTAGCTTAAGTTAGTACAGAAGGTTAGAAAGAACTTTTCTTGCTAATCCATAATTAATATTTGCCTTTTTTAAAACAGTGTCTACTCTGTGATGTGTCTGGTACTTTCAGATTGTGCCAAAACTAATGGTGATGATCTCCTTCTGCTTATTTCTTTCCCCACACTACTGTTTACCATCCCTCCAAAGTTACGTTTACTGCAATTAAATGTGCAAATTTTCAAGGCTGGGACTGTGTTGTCTTAGTTACTGTAAAAACAGTATGGTCACTGAAAAAAAGGTATGAACTTCTACAACATTAGTTGATGTCCTATTTGCCTCCCCTTACGGTGTGTTAATGATGCTGAAAGATTTAAAACTATGCAAAACTCACCCTTCCCCTCGCATAGTGGGCTAAATTGCCAGTTTTGGTACAGAGGTTGCTGCACCCTGGGGGATGAGGTCAAGCACCACTCTTTGTGGACACTAGAACTGCCCAGGATTGGGGCTGAAGAAAAAAAGAGACGCAGGCAATGACACCTAAGCAAGAGTTGAAGTTAAGGGCTGCCCAAGCAGGGGCAGACAGCAAAAATGGTAGCACATTAACACTGAGTAGAGTGTGGCCCATGGAGGAATTGAGTTTTTCAAAAGAAAGAAACCACCACAGGAACTGATCACCATTCAGAAGCTTTAAATTCTTCAACAGAGGTATTTTCCCCAACCAGTAAGACAAAAAGGGGATGAAAAAGCATCTTCGGTGAGATGAGGTGCTCATACCCAGCTAAGCTTTGATAGTTCCTAAGTTCTATTGTGCAGTGAAAAGTCAATGAGAACGAGCATTTATGTCTTTCATTTAAGCAATTTCTATTACCTCAATACAGATCTTAAAACTCCAGTGCCTTATGCAGACTTACTGGCTTTGATGTACATGGAGTCCAAATACATGATTGTTTTCTCCAACGAAATGTGCCTTGGAGATTCTTTTCTTGTTGCAGGGCAAGATTTCACCCATGAGACTGCAGTCTAAGAGTTTCAGAGGAAGATGATGCCCCACACATCCCAAAACAGGACAACATCCCCATGCTCAGAATTGTAGTGCAACCACGCTCCAAGCTCCCAATTAGCAGTGGAAACTGGACAAAAAGTGTGCAGTTCTCAGCCCATTACAGCTAGGGGCACAGCAGACCCTGCCACATAATGGACTGCATCCTTAGCAGACACTCTCCAGCAAGTCCTGAGGACTGCAAACCCTTGCAATAGGCATCACATATGTCTTTTGGCAGGTGGCAATTTTATACACGCTGAATTCTGAGCCTCTACAACAGCTGTCATCCAAGGTAATTTCTCCCCAGATCAGGCACCATGAACGATGCACACGCTTTCTCAGGCATTTGCTGATTATCCTCAGAATTAGGATAGGACAAAAACCTTTTTGCTTTTTCGAAGTATCAGCATACTAAGCTTACAGCTTTCTCCCAATGCCCCGCTACTCTTAAAAAATACTCTCCCCTAGCTTGTTTCTGAAGCTGTAGCAAGCTTTTGTTAATCTAAACAGCTTGAGAAAAGATCCCTGAAAAGAAATGAGAAGAGGGATTAAAAGTGCAGCCCTTATCAAAACTAATTCATAAACTACAGCATCCAAGTGTGATCAATGCTGTTTAAGGAGTCCAAGCCAACAAACTCTGCAAACACCGCTAAAAGCAATAGAAAATCACAGAATTTTCCACATGCCTAGAAATGCTCTGAAGTCTGATAAAAACTGTATATGGTAGTTTGAGAGGAAAGTATTGCATAACATTGACTTTCATTGTATGGAAACTGTTCTAAAATAAAATCTTTTTCTGGACAGGACGTGACTGACAATTGGCATCTTAAAATTAAAATATAAAATTCTTATACCAACACACTCAGTGCACTTGTGTAATGAGTACAACTTCAGATTTTGCTTTATGTCTTATTCACAATAACAACTTTCATGTCTCAAAATGAGATAGAAAGAAAAGTGCAACTTACAACTGAGGAACCAGATCAAAATCTCTCCCATACCACCAACAACTCATGTAGTTTTACACCTACTTTCTTAGACCTGCTTTTGCTGCTGTGTTTTGGGTTTGAATCAGGTTTAATTCAAGGTCAACAGAAGTTTAGAAAGTTGTTACTAAAAAACTTGGTAAGCTTTCTGTATACAGTTAGCATTTAATACATATACACATCTATTTACCTACAAGGCTCAATGGCTTTACAGAATATGTTCTATAGCTACATAGCACTGAGTAGAGCAGTGCCCTCAAGCTTTTTTTCAAACTGCTGTGTTCCCATTTATGAGTCCTTAGTATTAGATTTTTAAGCACTTTTGAGTTACCATACCACCACAAGTAATACCAGTAATTTTTCAAGATTTTAAGGGAGAAAAATCATCTAGAAACTGTCATTAAACCTGTAAGGTTAAGTAAAAAATGTATTTATGTTTGTCAGAAACATCATTATATACTGTCCCTTAGGTTTTCAAGGATATGAAGTTCTGATCAGCTTGTTCAGCTTGAAATCAGATATTGTATGGTACTTGAGAGACATAAGGTACAGGAAACCAAAAGAAAATAATTGAACAAACTGTTCGCAATTAAACCTCTATGAAGTTAATGTTTTGTAGTGAGTGATCAGGAGACAAGGCCATGCTCATATGCCACAAGACAGCTGCCAGGCTTATGGGTTTAATCGGCTTGGCTAACTCCAGAACTGTACTTTTACGAAGAGGAAATTGTAGTCTATGTGTTTAACATTTATTTTTACAAGTCTACAAGATATATTTTGATGCCCAGTGTTGCCTCTGTTTCAGAATGAAAGGTGAAACCCCAGCCCAAACTGTGTCCCTTCCGCTCCACCTCTGACCACATTGCAGCACCTATTCTTTTTCATCCATGTTCTATGCTAATTATCTCTATTCTTAAACATGAACAAAGAAGTTTCAAAGATGGTAGAAATACACAACATAGTTTGAACTAATTCCAATCCTATGAAATTACAGATCAGACTTTGAAAACATTTAAAAATTATTCAACCATTAGATTTTTAAAGTTCATTACGTGTCTAACAGCTTTAAAAGAATAATGAGACACCACCCCCCACACTGAATCAATGNCGTTAAATAGACTGAGTCACAGCTGGTTTCAAAATTCAAACTGACTTAGTAACTTTACTCTAGTGGATAGAAAATCACAACATGCCCTAAAATACTGTAAAAGTTTTCACTTCTGAAAAAGGTTCCATGATGGGTTCATATAAAAGTTCCCGGGAAACAGCTTGTGGGTACCCATTCAAGTGGAAATGGGACAGAGAACTTTGTGTTCATCCTATTTCACATCTGTGCCATTTTGTGTCAGCGTGAAGAGACAGGGGAGTCTCACATTCCCACAATGATCACTCAATAAGGAGTTGCTGGTAATAACAGCAAGCCCTCTTCCTCTTCCCTACCAAGTTTTAAACATATTTGTACAAACAGCGAACTAATAAAAATGGTTTGAAAACAAAATTATAACTCATAGTTGGACCTCCAGTGCCTAACAAAAGGAAACATCCACTTGAAATCTTTCTGCATTTTGGGGCAGATCACCTGACCTGAAAGATTCCTCTGTGGCTATTAAAAGTTGAGCTCTTACTCTCTCCAGAAGCACTCCTTTTGATATGGCTCTTCATTTTCTTAAAATCATCGGAAATCTATCATCTTTGAAATGGCAGTGTCTCTAGAAAGACTAGCTGAAATCTGAGAGCTATTCAGACAAGAGGGAAAAGCTGTACTTTATTGGAAAACCTGAAAACCATAGGCTTTTGAAAAAAGCCCCAAGCAAACAACAAACTCATATTTTTACTACAGGCTACACAAGTACATGCAAAATACATATGTATACGTAGGAGCAAAGAGTACAGTTTCATACAAGCTTATTTTGATGCCTATGAGCAGACAGAACTCTACTTAAGCCAGTAATTGTGGACTTCCATTAGCTGGAAAACTGTCCACTTATGATTATTAGTATCAATTAATACCAGTTTCTGTATTATATAGGAGGCAAGTCAGGAAAGCATGTAACTTCAAACATTTCCAGAATGGATTCCTTTGGGCAACATTTTGGCACATCCACTAAGGGGGCTGGCACTTTCAGAAAGGCAACAAAGCTGGTGAAGGGTCTGGAGCACAAGTCTTAGGAAGAGTGGCTGAGGGAGCTGGGGGTATATAGGCTGAATTAAAAAGAGGCTAAGAGGAGACTTTAGCAGTCTCTTCAAATACGTGAAAGAAGGTTGCAGTGAGGTAGGGGTCAGTCTCTTCTCCCAGGTAACAAGTGACAGGATGAGAGGAAATGGCCTCAAGTTGTGTCAGGGGAGGTTTAGACTAGATATTAAGAAAAAATTTTTTATGGAAAGGGTTATCAAGTATTGGTACAGGGTGTCGAGAGAAGTGGTGGAGTCCCCATCTCTGGAAGTGTTCAAAAAATGTGTGGATATGGCACCTGAGGGCATGTTTCAGTGGTGAACATAGTGGTGATTCTAGGTTGATGGATGGGCTTCATGACCTTAGAGGTTTTTCCAACCTTAACAATTCTATGATTCACAGGTATGTAATCCTATAAAACAGTCTGTTTGGGGAAAAAATTAACTACTCTATACATGTCAATCTCAACTAAGTGCTCAGGAAGCTCATACAGGAAACCTTCCAGAGAAGGAAGGGAAAGAAAAGAGACAGAGGAGTACCATACAAGTAGGTACTGTAAGACAGCCACTGACAGTACTTAAAATGTATAGTCATCACATAAAATCACAAGAGTTAGATTAACTTGCCGTAGGAAATAAAGCTCTTGCTATTGAACAAATATGAAGAGCAATGAGAAAGATCATCTAAACTCATTCCTCTTCTGTTTGAGTTTCCCTTTCATAAAAGACCCATGAAGGATCTTGGTAAGCTTTAGTAGAGAAAAGAGTTTCTTTCCACAGCACAGATTTAAATCTGACTGTAGGGCAGCACAGACATTACAGTTTCACAAATTTAGTAATATCAACAGCATAGAAACTGGCAGAGTTGCAAAGCTGGGGTCAAATCAGTGCCCAGTACTTAAAATTAAGGTATGTACTGTAGAGCAAAGGAAAAAAAAAACCAACAGAACTTTAAAATTTTTGGTGTAATGTCAGTGAACATGGAGTTGCTTATACTAAAGATTAATAAAGCTACCTGGAAGCTATGTATAGGGTAAGGTTTAATCAATTTTTTTTTTTTTAAAGGGGAGAAAAATAGATAAATACTGGATTTGCTTTTATTTCTGCAATTCTTTGTGTTGGTTTTTTTTTAAATTCTGCTCTCCAATGCTTTCAGCTCTCAGTAATGCTGCTCATGTTCTGCAGGTAGGTAACCAGTTGAAGTGTTACAGGAAACATTCACAGCAATAATTTATCACTGACTATGAAAGTTCCTCCAACAGTTCCATGAAGGTTGACCTCTCTAAGGTTTTCCTTTTTTGTCCTTTCATACAACCTTGAGAAGCTTACTTCCATACCATAAATCAAGTGAGAGCTTTGGGAGTCAGATGAGGAAACAAAAAGCATACTACTAAGGACAAGTCCTCAGCTTATCTTCATGCATCTCACTTCAATTTATTAAGTTATTCCAGGGATACAGGTAGCTTCAGAACTTTTGCAGGTACCTAAGTGATTATGCTTCTAAACTGTGCAAGTAAGTGGATAAAGGCATCTCTGAACAAACATTTACCTTAAATTTGTTTTTAAATTATACGGTTGGAGAGAACTAATCATTAGCTTTCAACAAATTCAGAGCTGCAAACTATGTTAGGTTGAATCTTAGGATAGATATTTACCTACAGTGAAAATACTAAGAAATCATAATAGTAAAAAAGTTGTATTTTAATACTGAATTTTGCTCTGTCCAAAAAGCTCTTCTATTTTTAGGACTAGACAAATAAGATGTACAGCTATTTTCCACATCTAGTCACTGAAAATATTAACCAGAAGCAAGCAAAAAAAATCAACCTAATATCAGGTTCTATTCTATGAACAAAGAACACTGGAATGACAGGCTAATGAGACATTTCTGAAAGAAGTCTAGATTTCAACATTCCTGCAACAGCCCGTACATACAGTAAACTAAGCTAAGCTGCACCTGGAATAAGAAACAGGCAGGCAATATTAATTTAAATCTAAAAAATATTCATTTCTCTCCATTGCACTGCATCGGAACCCAACTTTAGCACACTTGGAACACAAGCAGAATTGAGAGGAATGAAGTCTATACAGAACAATGTAGCAAAGGAAGATATAATGTCATTCACTGCCTGTTAGTAAAACAAGTTTACAAAGACCCAAAAGCAATTCCTAACAAGGTTTTCTTGTTAGTTCCCCTAGTTCATTGATGCTTTCTGTATAGGGTCAATATTTTCTTCGCAATCTTCATCTAAAATCTACCATGCAATGGAGGGGTATCAGTCAGATCACTCTTAGAGAACTCATGCAATCATTTCAAGGGAGAATATTAAGTAGCTTAACTGTTCAGCTTGATTTTCTACTGTTGGTTCACACACCACTTCAATACACAAGTCAAGCAACAGTTAAGTTATAGTTTTCTATCCTCCTGCACCATCAGTTCTTTTGAGTTTAAAAAAATAGATATTTTCTAGACATGGTCCTCAGGGACAGCATCTGTAGTCTTCAGAACCACTACAAGACCTAGAGTTTTAAGGAAAAAAATACAAAAACAAAGAAGCAAATAAAAAAAAAACACCCTAAAAAACAAAAGGGGGAGGAGGGGGAACAAACCTTACAGAAGAACAGAGCTCTCCAAATATAGAAGCAGAGAGAGCAAGGCCACAAAGTTGCTTCGGGATCCAGAGACACTGCTATTGAGTCAGGAGTGTGTGCACGGCTTAATGAGCAAGTCAGCAGTGCTCCCCTTCCCAGGAATATGGAGGAGGAGGGTGAGGAGGAAGGCTCCAGATGGGACACAATTTTCAATCTACTGCAAACTCCAGAATGCAAGTCTAATCCCAATCTGCATGTTTTCCTTGTCATGTTTCGCAGACACATTCAAATTAAGCTATCATTCTTTCAGATCTGAAGTTCAGTAGTTTCCTTTGCAAAACAATTTCCAGCTTGTGATAAGGGCTGTTTATGCCACTCACAAATAACTAATTAGTCCCATTGATGTTGACTTAACAAGGTGAGAATTAAGCCAAATCGCATGGGGCCACTTAGGTGCTGTTGCCAAGGCACAGATAGGGAAAAACAGTACCCTACAAATGGATGATGACTCTTTGATTTAAATCATACTGTCTGGTGGGATATAAGGGTCATAAGGCAGCAGAGGTAGACACGCCATCCAGAGCAGCAGATTCAGACAATTGACAGACTGAAACTCCTTGCTTTGTCCTGACATGAAAGTATAAGACTGTCTGAAAACCAACACCCTCTGTTCTAAAATTTGGTTACATCAACTTAGTGGCTGTAACGAAATCCTTCAGCAGCACCACTAAGTGTCACCACACACAGCTTCTACAGCATGAAGGAATGGAGAATAGAGGGTTGACACTAGGACATGAAGCCATGCAGAGCACTAAAATAGTGAGTGGCAATCCTACATCAGTTAAGGTTGCATAAAACACAGCAGAGTTCACTAAAAAATGTGAACACAGTATTTTCTAATTTGACATTCAGTGTGATTTTGCATGCTCCATCAAGTCTCATCTTGCCTGTGACAAGAATTTCTGTTCTGATGGCTGTATTTCACAGGTATGAAGCAACAGAGAAAAAGCTGGGGTTTTTGACAATAGAGACATGAGAATTGTGGAATGTAAAAAGTAAAAGAAGAAATACAGAATCATAGAATCAATTAAAAATATGTTTCCATTGAAATAATCAGCAATTATACAGAAAACAGTGACACTATTTAAAAATCAGTCTAACTGCTGTTTTTCCAATCATCTTTGACTTTGAAAGACAACACTCAACTAATACTAGTCATAATTTTGCTATTCTAAACACTAGATCTCTTGGAAACTTGTTCACAGCAGAAAAAACAAGGAATACGTGTCTTCCTTGTTTATTACATTCTGTTTGGAATTTGTCTCAAACATTTCTGTAGCAGAATAGTCTCCTCATTTGGCACCACAAATGGCACCATTTAGCAACTCTTCTTGATTCGTAACTGTTTTAATTCACCTCCTTATTGGCTTTAAACTTCCATTTTGCTCCCCTGCAGGGCTTCATACAGAAACAAATCACACCTCCTTACCACTCCATGGCCCATCAACCCAAGTCCACTTTACCTTTTACCACATCTCCAAGTTACTCATTTTGATATGTCTTCTCCATGTGAAAACATTTTTTATTTTAGTGGGCCTGGCACTTGCTGTGCCCTTCATTTCCAGCTTAAAACCCACAAACCACTTATTTAACGCTAAAAAGTTAACAGTCAGTTGTGAGAGTTTTTGCACTTAACCCTCAGAAATGAACACCCTGAAATAAAACATTAGCACAACACGCATGTTGTCTGCAGACACCTCAAAGCTGAAGTCATGCTTCCACCAGTACCCGTGGAAGTAGCAGAACTTACATAAGGAGTGAGCAGAATGAACTGGGCCAAATAAACATGCATTTCATCACTACCACTATCAACTGATCATCAAACAATTTGCAATCCCATTCTGAGTGCTACAGCTGCATACTAAGTTTAAAAAGATATCATTGGTCTACATCAAAAGATGAGAATTGGATTCTTTCATTTGTATCAAGGAATTGAATTAGCCTCCTAGAAAGGTAAACAAATTAATTACATATTCATAAATAATAAATCAGTTTGAATCATCCCACTGGGCACTGTAGGAACTATAAAGCCTTTATAATTCACTTTGAGTATGCCATTACGAGCCAGCAAATCCCTCCCCTGTGATAACTTACAGCATAGTAAACACTATTGAATTCTGGATGCAGAGGTTGAACCTATATTGACCTGTAACTGCGAGTGACAGATCTGTTTCCCTGATTGTTCACACCCCCCATATGCCAAACATTCTGAGACACCCAACTACCATTCCTGTCAGGATTCCAGGCTGGGGGCCCACCTGCTGGAAAGAAGTTCTGCGGAGAAGAATGTGGGGAGTCCTGGTGGACAACAAGCTGTCCATGAGCCAGCAGTGAGGCCTCGTGGCCAGGAAGGCCATTGGGATCTTGGGGTGCATTAGGAAGAGCATTGCCAGCAGGTCGAGGGAGCTGATCCTGCCCCTCTACTCAGCCCAGGTGAGGCCTCACCTGGAGTGCTGTGTCCAGTGCTGGGCTCCTCTGGACATGGAGCTCCTAGAGCGGGTCCATCAGAGGGCTACAAAGATTAGGAGGGGACTGGAGCATCTCTCTTATGAGGAGAGACTGAAGGAGTTGACCACTGGGATGCAATCCTGTGCCATGTGCTCTAGGATGACCCTGCTTGAGCAGGGAAGTTAGACCAGATGACTCACCTAACCAATTTTGTGAGTATGTGATTCCGTGAATATGACAATTCCCAAAACACAACAACTGTATAAGTACTGCCTTTGGGTATTACTACTGGAATAATGTGAAGAAACCTTTCTTCACTGACAGTTCATGAGCTTGATTTGATTGTGCAGGTGAAGGCTGATAAAAACAATGTGGTAATTATACTGGAACTAGATTACCAACCACTTTGCAAACAATACTTCAAAATTTACCTTATACTTAAGAAAAGCATATGCTTTAGCTGTAACCCCAAAATAGCAGGTAGGTGTCACAGCTTTAATCAGATGAAAACAAAAAGATAGCATTTTGACAGACTGAGCAACAAAATGGATACCACATAGTTTGTGCACAAGTGTTGGCTCAAATGCCTTTGTGATAAATCTGGAATTTTCTTACCTATTTCACATGGAATTGTATTGCCTATGTTAGAGGCCTATACTTAGCTGCTCAATAAAAACATTCAGCAATAAATGCATGTTACTAGTCAGGAAGCATCTAATCAAAGATCAGGAACCACTGCTTGTTAAGAGTCAGTTATTTCAGCACAAGCTTTTTTTATAAGCAGGAACAATTTTCCTTACATGGTACTTGAATGAACTGGTAGAGTTCAATGCATTCAAAACCTATGTGTGAACTAAGAACTAGAAAAGCCTCTCTCACCTACTCCTTTGCACAAATATCAGAACAGATAGTAAATGTAAGAAGCCAAGCCCCAGTGTTTCTATATTCATAAAATAAACAGTGGTTAAAACCAAGCAGGTTCATTAACTAGTTACAGCATGTTTGCATTGCAAAGTCAGTTTTAAAGTAAGGTGTATTTATAAACATTTTATAGCTTATGCTAAACATGGTATACTCTTCCTAAACTGGAGTACTTAGGTGTTCACATGTTTATCCAAAAGAGGCTTAACTGAAGCATCAAATACTAGTCCATGTAAGAGAAACTGCCATTTTCCACTCACTAATAGGTTTTGGGTTTAGAAACAGAATATACAGTATACAACTGCATAACCTAGTAAATAGAATGCCATGAGCAGGAAATACTAATACCATACTTAATTGCAAAAGTTTTTCCAGTGTTTATAAGTAAACAGAGAGGAACAGTTCTTCAGGAAGATGAAGAACATACATATAAGACAAAATTGTTTAGTATTTTCCAAGTCAGCATAGTCTTGAATTCAACAAAAACAACAGCCAGTGGCAGAAGTACCAAGATGAAAAGACAAGCAAGATGGTGGAACCAAAAGTAACCTTTACAAGATCTAGACTTGGGTCCTATCTGTAAACACTGATGTAGTGTAAGGGATTTGAGGAGTACCATGTCCATCTCTGAGCACTCAAGAGCAGCAGTATTCTTTAAATCTAGGATTAAAAGTTGTTACTAAGGAGCAGAAGAGAAGGACTCTTTAAATATATTTTCATGCTAAGTAAAATACTTCTTTGTAAGAACAATTGGGGAAGAAGCAGATTGTCTTTCTTTGTCAAAGAACTCCACTCTAGAATAATACTAATTCTCAAATCCTGCTAACAATAAAAGTGGCATATATTATAGAAAAAGCCCCTGTAACACTTCATCAATCCATCCCAGTAACAGAACTATTCTAGCTTTTGTTGCAACCTGATATAAAAAACTGTCATTAACACAGAAAAAAGGGGAGGAATTTTTAAAAAATATCTATGTTACATTTAAGGTTGCTAAATACAAAATTATCAGTAAAAACTACTGCAAATCTTGAGTGACCCCCTAGAATCCATTGTAAGAGACACTGGCAGCATTTGCACTCAGATGTGAGGTAAATTTATAGAACCTAGCATTCAGTGCTCATGTTTCACAGAATTCAACCAAAATGGATGAATATTTAACAATGTGTGTCAGCACCTGTGTCTTTTTCCTGAAAACTTTCCAAAGATCCTTAGAGTTTTACCACTGTATGTATCTAGACATGTTATTCCCTTGTTGCCATCTGAGCTGTGCAGTGCTTCTGAAGAACCATGACTACCTAGGACTCTAATCAGCAGGAGAACACCTTTTCCCAAGGACTGCAAACTGTTCCCTGATAGAAACCCAGTTCCTCCCTAGGTCTAGATGCAGAGAGCTCTGGATGCCTGGACAACAGGCTTGCTAAAGCAGACAAAGGAGTTCATCTTATGTCTTGTTAAAGGACAAGAACAAATATTGAAATGGAAGGAAAGTATACTCAAATGTTGAAAAATCACTTGGAAATCAGTATCCAGAAGATGAAACTAAGTTAATCTAAAAGAAATGTTCCTAATTACAGGCTAACTCCCTTAGTCACACAGTGAAAAATATGATAGTGAAAAATCACAGGTGTTCCAGTTTCAAAGTCAATCACCAAAATAGCTGCTTAGGACCTCAGTTTACTGCATGGAATCATTTGACAACAGAGCTACACAACACATATTATTAAATATGCTTATTTTTGTTGCCATGAGAAACACTTCATACCTAAGAAGGCTGACATGGCTGCGCACTCCACAGTAAGTCACGTGTTGGAGAAAACACTATTTTATCCAATATCACAAAGTACATTCTTCTAGACTTCTGTACAGACAAGCCATGGTTAGCAGTCTGTTGGAAATGAACAGGCCTAAGAAGTAGGAATTGTGAAAATGCATTTCAGGGATGATTTATTTCACCAACACTTCACTCGAAAATGTTGACCATTTAAAGGTCATTCTTCAGTTTTCAAAACTCATCATATGTACTCTTACAAGAAAAGCTTCAAGACTAATTATGGATCCAAGACTAGAACATACTATTTACAAAATAATTAGTTTAAAATAATTTTAGAAATTCAAATTTTAAACCCCAGCAGTATTACCTATTATGGTTTGGATTTTTTGTTCATTTGGGTATTTTTGTTTTGCTGTTTTGGGGAATTTTGTTTGTTGTTGTTTTGGTTTTGAGGGTTTTTTTGTTTGTCTGTTTAACTGTGAAATACACTATAGAAAGGGGGTGAAATGCTATTTCTCAATAAGCTGCAACTCAACCTAGTGGGCAGTCTCAAAAAACCTTTCAAAACTTGAGCTTCAAAACTGAGGAGCAAACCTGAGCAGAGATAGCTCTGACTCTGGATCTTTTGAACATTTCCCATCAGAATAAACAGGCACTGCTATAGTAATATCTAGGTCTATCCCACCTCTAATGACACTTCCCTTGTGGACGCCCTTGTATTTGCAGTCAGCTAGGTTACAGTATTGGAATGGCTCACTGCACAAACATTGGTGCTGCAGCAGACAACTGGAAATAGCAGTCCCTGTCTTCTTTGGTTCCCACTGTTTGGTGGTTCTGTGAAAATTTAACAATCAAGATGTTGGCAAAGAGCGCAGCCACAAAGACCAATAAAACAGCGCCTGTGAATCCTTTGCATATATGTGGAGGAAGAAGAAAAACCCAAGAAGAACTATGTCTTTAAGTTCTTTCCTCTTTAGTCAGGCAAAAGCCATTAGACAACACAAGTGATGCAGCCTGCTTAAGTTGGTTACCTTGATATAGTAAAAAATAAACGAAAAAAATCATGACTAGTTACTGAAAATGTCAATATATGCTTGTATCTGGCAATCCAGCGTCATCCATTGCATGTTTAAACAGTGTCTCCCTAGACTAATTTATTAACGATGACTGGCATTCACCACCACTTGACACCAAAGAAGCCTGTCAGAAGGTAGTGTGTTGCCAGAAGCACGTTTGTGATGCAGTTCCAGAAAAATCAATACAGTACTGAAACACAGTTCCATTACTCTGCAGAATGGAGCAATACCAACTCTGTGTAGATACACCTGAGTCCAACACTGCACGGTGCAAGGCCCATGTGGACTACAACCACAGCTTCCTCTAGCCTCTTCTCCCATCTAATCTCCCTGTCCTGAATACAATACTAGTTATAGTGGATCTCACATAGACGAGACTTGGAAAATACAAAAAACTTGAAACAAAATGGGCAAAAGAAGACTACCATCAAAATTGGACTAGATTTTTCATAATGCAATGCTTTCACATCCATTGCATCTTATCTTTAAGGCAGAACATATCTGAAAAAGCCTTGCAGAGAGAAGAGCACAAACCCCTGAACTAGAAAGCATGCTCTTCCAAATTTTTTTATAGAAAGCTTTCCTCTAAGTAGAACTTTTAAACATGTTTCAAACTAACATGGTATCTTTAAAAAAAAAAAAAAAAAGGACTCTGATTTTAGTTTTTGCTTCAAATAATACAGAATACTTTGTCTCTTTGTTCATTGTTACAGTTACCTGTTACACTATAACCATGCACATGGCAAACCCTGAGATTTCTGTCAGGGGCAGGACTCTCTCAGATGAAAAGCACACATTGTTAAAACACAGGCACATATACATTCACTTATGTGAATTCTATTCCAGATCTGGTCTCAGCCTCTTTGGGTATCTCTGCACCACACTCATTTTCCTGCTAAGCACCTCTTAAACTGTAACTTTGGATTAGAAGAGACATTGCGTTTTGGCACTCATTTTAGGCCTCAACAACTTCAAATTACAGATATCTAAAGGAGTAGAAGAACTAAGTTCTAGTCTGTATGAAGTATCTATATTGTTTATATGGTCACTGATCTGGAATACACTGGAAAATCTGATGTCCCAGGCACCTATACTAATGATAAATTACTACTATTAGTGTTACATCATAAGATAATGCTCTTCTTTGTAGTAAGATAATGCATAGACACAGATTTAGAAAGTGGTGATTTGAAGAGTGATCAGCTAAGAGGTTTAAATCAAATTACAGTTTTAAGAGACAATCATAAAGAATAAAAGTTTTACAACAAAATTCTCATAAAAGTGATAATCGAAATTCCACTTAAAACTCTAACTAACTAGCAATCAGAAACATCCTAATGCTAGTTAAGTGTCACTGCCTCTTCTGGTTAGAACTGTTGGCCTGTTACAGAATTTCAGGCTTTTGCAATCAGTGTGGTTTCAAGACTGTGCATTTCCCCAGACATTGATTCAACATCTGATTACAAGTCCTGCAAAGATAATAGTAACTGTGGTAGGGCAAGCACTGTTTGGAAGAGAGAAATCACAAGAACACATGTGCAAAGCATTTATCTGATCCTGACCTTGAGACACTAGGAATAAAAATCACCTTAACAAGAAAAAGGGGAAGGACTTAAAAGTTTATTTTCAGCAAAACTGGGATTTTACTCAAAGTGTTGGTCTATATAATCTTAATAATGCACAAAAATACTGAGACAGACCAACTGCAACCTTAAGACATTACAAATACCTTCACTAGATCAGCACAGAAGTCATCCCCCGTGGTGTTCAGGACACTTGTTTATATGTTGCCAGGCCTGAAGCTCTGGTTGACGTTTGTCATGCTTATTTTGCAGTCATAAAACTACTGTGACAGAGGATAATTTAAGTATAGTAGAAGTCTCCACACATTATTGCCTAAAAAAGTAATTTATTAACCATTTTAAGCTGATTTACATACAGTTTATCTCTCATGGTATTTATATATTACTAATTCTTTTCAGATAATCAAGTACTGTGAATGTTATCTGAGTGTTTGTTACACTCTCCACACTGCTACAGAAGAGAGCATAAGCTATTTTGCTGCCATTGCTTCCCCACAATAAGCATCTCATTTTACTCCTGAGACAGCAAGATGGTCAGGGATTGCAGTAATGCCAAACTACTGCTAAGAAGCCACACCTTCTGCTCTACTATCTGCAATATTTCTGTGCCAGAGAAGCACAGCTCATGGAAGTGTTGCTAAGGCAAAGTTTTGGGAAAGCTACCATTAAGTCTTGTAGGAGGAAAACAGGTTAAAGAACATGAGTTTGGTCAAATTCAATGGTTAATAAAGCTTCTGGCTCCTAATAGCTTTATAGTGTTCATTTCTTGTTACCCAGCTAAAGAAAGGAAACTGAAACATTTCAGGACAAGACTATAGTTTGGAAACATCTATAAAAGCAATTCAGCAGGCAGCAAACCAAAATCAATTTCCACAGAATGAGCTGTCTATCTCATGTGCTCAAATAGTATAAATTTTCACATACTTTTGGACTTTAAAACTTCAGATGGGCTCTGCAAGAACCACCATTACATCCTGCAGTTTAGAATTTGCATGATTTGTCAATTCCCCTTCTACTATAGTATCCTTTCTTCAAAATGGATTCTGAATGCTTTAAAGAATGCATCTGACTAACTCTACATCCTCCAAACAGGGTGAGAGCTACGAGTGGATCAACCAGCCACAGACTTCCAAAAAATTAAAATACTTATTTCTAGGCAATGGCAACACTAATAAATATACCCTAAAATACTAATCTTCCACAATATTCTCCAGCCATCTTAAGAACCTTAGTATTTTAGTTCTGCCATCTCAAACTAACACATATCATAACCACCTTTATGAAGATAACATACTAAATATAGTCCAACAAAACTGAAGATAAAGTCTTTATAAAGACACCATGACAGAGACAAGTACATCGTACAGCTTTTACATTTTAATTCCTTATAATTCAGTGTGAGTGAAGTGAAAAGGTAGTAACACAAATTTAGATATTTGTCCATGGCACAGAAGGCCATAAAGAAAAGTAGTTATTGAGGGACTACCCACTAATAAATCAGAAATTAACCCTAGAGATTATGTTTAATAGGATACCAACTTCCTATCCCTACCAGAATTCACATCTGTGCAGCTTCTACACTGTGCCTAGCAAGAATTGTATTCATTCTAGCCTAAGCAATGACTGCATCATAGTCCACTAACACAAATCTCTACCTCCCCTGCCCACAGCTTGAAGTACAAGCAGTACTAATGATGAGAAAAACATGGCAATGGTTCTCGGCTTTATCACAGTATTTACCCGGTCAATGTATACAACAGGCTAGGCTACCAATATACATCCTGGGCATGTTAATTTCAGAGCTGTTTCTTGAGGATTTTTAATGTAATTAAAGTTCAGCTCAAAGAAGACTGCACTATACTGAAAAATTCTGCATTGCTCAACACAGATAATAAAGAGAGACATGTTATGAACTAGGCCAGAACATCCACAGGTCCTCTTATTTACACAAAATCCATGTCTTCGCATTAAAGAATGCTTTATTATGTGTGCTCAACCCAACAAAAGGGTGTCCACAATGGTTATATCACTCAACAGTGACTATGGATAAGAACTTCTCTTTATGCAACAGGGATGATGAACTAGGAGAGGTGAGACAGTCTGGCAGGTAGACAAACAAGAGTGGGCATCCTTTGTGTCTGGCCTAAACAAACCCCAGGGCTTGATTCACTTACCTTCTCCTGTGAGATGAGAGACACACTTACAGAATACAGCACTAAGTAAAATGCCTCCTGAACTGAACTGCTCTAGAGACCATTTCTCTAGCTTCAAGTTTTTCAAAAGAATATTTAATAGCAGCACTGGCCCAGTGCCCAGTCATTCATCAGTTGGTATCCACCACATACACAGTGCATAATTACCTGGCTTGCCTGGTAGTATTCAGTGTGTCAGTCTGAACTACTGGCAGAACAGTGAATTCTCCCATGAGGCAAACGAGACTAGGAAAGCCACTGTTGGTTTGGTAAGCCAATTCCCCTCCCCCATCTCAACTTTTCTGTGTTCTGACCATTGGAATTGGTAAATTCTCCACCAGCCATATGCTACAAGATCACTGTACAAGCTTACAGAGCATAGCAGTACCTATTAAATACTGAATATAATACATGGACCCTCAGGTGGCCTGGGTATATGAATTATAAACCATTTTGCAACTTGCTTCTAGAGCACTCAGTTTTTAAACCTTAGTAGAGTATCATAAGATACTCCACTAAGATACTCCACTAAGATACTCCGGTTTTACAACTGCAGAATTAAGAGTCCAGTGCACCTTGGTCTAGAAATATGCTGAAATCCATGGGCAACTGCATTTAGAAATTAATACAAAAGCGCTACTGAGTCAAGACCTCTGCTGTGAACAGTAGCAAAAGTCTGATACTTAATTGCAGGATCCAGAGTGGATGCTGGTCTGTCCTGTATATGCTCACTCGCACTTAGAGAGCGGGGAGCTTACCAGCAACACATACTTACCTTTCTGGGTTTGTCCACCTTGTTAGAAAATGGTCTGCAAAGAAATTCTATATCACAATACCTCAATGTAAACTGCCTAAAGAGTCTAAAAATCTTTGCTAGCAAATTTTGTCTTCTTGACCTCAATGTGCCAAGATACTATTCAAGTCATGACAGCAACAATTGCAGTGTTTAAGATTATTCCAACTCTCTACAGATATGTATTTGTACTGTTTGTTAAGAAGCAATGACACTAAAACACCAGCAGCACTAGAATTCTCAAGAAAGAATGTTTACTCCTCCTCTTCAACAGTTCCCTGGATTTGTAATAGGATACACTTAACTGAAATATCTAGAAATAAAGTAACTATTTTAAATAAATGAGAGGGTTTCCATTATTTTAAAAGCTACATAATCCTGCAACTGCCTAGCATTTTTAAGAATATATACAAAAAAATTATAGTATCATTTAGCCTTTTGGCACATTTTTGAAACACATTACCTTCTTGGACATGTAGACAGCTGCAAATTTGGGGTTATTCTGTTTGGATCTTTTGGTTTGGTTTTAATGGAAGGGAAAACAACAGAAATAGAAAAAATAAAAGATAACCTAAGGAGACATTCCTTCCTACATCTTGCAGTGTGAACCCAAGTGGGCAGAGACAAGGATGCTACTGCTAACACCATACATGCAAGGAAGTTAATAAATTGAAGAATTCAAGTGTCCTAAATGGCTTAAGAAAAGAGACACCTGTAACTTCCACAGTAATATGCAAATGTCACATTCCAGTTCCTAAACGACCAAAATACAAAGGGCATGATTTGTAACTTTTGCAGACTTTGAACTATTGTCGTAAGTCTTATGAAAATGGCATCTTGTTAATGCATTAAAAATCTGCCTCCACCATGCAGTTTGCCAGATCATACTAGGTTTCTGTTGCTTTGAACATGGACGAGTTTTCATTCCACTATCAGACAAGCCTGGTAGCAAGAATCATTTTTTCATCTCACTATACAAATTCCTAAGGATACGACTGCGGAAAGTTTTCACAGGTATCTATGACACTTTTTTATCTATTAATTTAGATGATATCTGACTAATTTTATCGATTTTATTCCTCCTCATTTCCTTAAAATCTCAAGTGGATGCACCATTTTGCTAGGGGACCTGCTGTAAAGCCGATTTCCTTAGAGTCTCCTTCAATTTATTGGGAAATTCACGTTTTGTATCTTCTAAAGACTCCCGAGGAGTTAAAGCGAGCCTTCGCTGTTCTGGAATTTCACCTTAGCACATTGAGTTTAAAGCACTTGTTTTCAGGACTGACCATCCCTTAACGACCCGGGAAAGATCCTTAGGGTGGGGAACTGGAAGCCGAGACGGCTCTTGCAGCGATCCGATGTGGCGGAAGCAAACCTCTGCAGATCGCGGTGCGCCCCTCACGGATCGCAGTGCTCTCCCCTCACCGGGCTGATGCACAGCACCGATTGCAGCAGGATTCC
>VWZF01005696.1:524531-544114 GCA_013396755.1 Sclerurus mexicanus | reverse complement strand
CGGCGCCCGGCCCGCCTCCTCCCGCCGCCCCCGCGCCCTGCGGCGCCGTCGCCATGGCAACGCCGCTCCCGGCCCGCACCGCATCCCGCATCCCGGCTCCGCAGCATCCTGCCCTCGGGGGGCGAAGGGCAGGGCGCTCCACTCCGAAGGCGGCTGGTTCCCTGTCGGAAGGCGGGCCCGCGTCTCCCTGCTCTGCAGACTCCTCGCACCCGGCAGCGTTGCCGGATAAAAACGGGAAAGAAGCGCGGCAGCCATTCTAAAATTGTCCCACTGCAAAGGAAAAAAAAAAAAAAAAGATTACAGCACACACATCCGTGCTAGTACTACCGCAGAGGGAGAGCCAGCACTATGCGCTCGATAGGACCTACAATATTTGGCTCAGTTCCTCAACGGTGCCGTGCGAACAACATGTGTTGCTGCTTCTAATGCAACAGAGTAGCCCAAGCTCCAGCACGACGCACTACCTGGCAGGGTATATACCTCACCTTAGGTTCTGCAGATAATTCCACTAACTCTCTGAGATTCCCTGAATTTATAAACATTAGGTATAACTGCTCCAAGACAATACCAATAGCATTGGGATACCTCATGAGAAACATGCTCTTTGCTCCTTGCTAGGATGAATTTCAGTATTTTCATGGTATTTTCCTGCTTAAATGATTTTGTAGCTATCAGCAGTATATTAAACTACAAAGAGCATAAGAGGGAGATACAGGTGCCAATCCCCACATAAAAACTGAAGAAGACACAAGTTTTAGCAATGTATGTTATGGCATTATAAAGCAAGACAAAACCAACCATTCTATGTTCACAACTGTTGATTTAACAAAGGGTTGTTTGTCCTCTCATAAGACCTCTGCTAGGACCAAGTGTATCCCAGAAGGAGAATGGAATGAAAGATAAAGTATTTACCTAACAATCTGATCTCCCCAGAGTCAGGACACACATTTCCAGAAGTTATTTTAGTTTAAACATGCACATGTTTTTACTGACTCTTATTTCAACATTTTGACCTATAAAAGTAATCAACTACGGGAAAAGCAAGGATGCCAAACTAAATATCAAGGGAAACCTTCTCCAATGAAAAGAACCCAGCATGAATCATTACTACGGCAGTAGCAGCGAGGCATACTGCTTCACGAGGCAGAAAATAACATCTTCCTCAGTTTCCCACTTCTGATTTTTCACACAATACCTCATAAGATAAAGTAAAGCCACTGAGCTAAAAAAAAAACAACTCTGAGTGGCAATAGTCTAAGGTCTCTCATGGGCAATGCTCAGAACCTGCATAGTTGTGATGAGGCTGCATTATTTTTCTGGACTGCCATTGTCATTTTCTGGTTGGGTTTCACATGCTAGCTCTGAAACATATGCAGCTCTGTGTATTTTCCTCTAAAGATCAAACTATGTGTATAGGCATCTGTTGGTAAAACTGGTACAGTCGCTGTGTTGGGTCAGGAGGGGAAGAAGAAGATTCACAACAGTTCTTTCTTCCATATAATTAGAGTGAAAAAGGCTATGATCAAAATTAATGCAGACTAAGCAAGCATAAACAACACATAGCCTGTATATGTATTCATTGATGTCAAGTAGATAGGAATCTATATTCATTAGCTTCTAAAAGTCCCAAATTATATTCTGCATGCAGTAACAGCAGGTCAACAGCAAAGAAATGAAGGCTTTAAATCCACATATGAGTAACTGTTGCATCAGTTTTGTTCTTTCAGCTCAGGCTCACATACTAATGCAAATGCTTTAGTATTTCATTATGTTCACAGTATTTTGTTTAGATATCACAAAGATGGTTCCATCTGTCTCTGCCTTTCAGTTTGTTCACATATTTGTCTTGCATGAAGTATGCTTTCCTACAGTATGGGGGCAAAACCAGAAATCCCCAAGAATGAAGATAAAATAAAAAAAAATATAAAAGAAACCAAACACACACTGAGCCCTGGGGTAAAGAATTGAGTGCTCACTTGAGAATCAGAGGTGTGAACAGAGTCAGGGGTAAAGAAATAGGTGGAATACCAAGAATGTCTTTACTGACTTGTGAAATAAGTGCCCTATATATTTCATGCTCTTCTATAAGTCATAAGATATGAGTACTGGGACAGATGAAATCCTGAGAAGGGGAACAGGGCTGTAGGGACAAAGAAAACACGACTCCAAGTAAATCTCATTATTTATCTTTTCTTTTTTTTTTCTTATTAAATCTTCATTTAGACAGTGTTTATTTATTATTACAGTTAAGTGTAGAAGGTCCAGCTAATTGTTTGTTTCCCTTCCATATTTACTGTTACAGTTTCTCTGGGTCTGGCAGTTTTCTCTAAGCTCTAAGCTTTGTCTCAATTATACCCTTCTATAATTTTGATTAGTTTCCAGGTTGGATTGGCTAACATTATTTGTCTTGTAGAAAAAGCCTCTGTTTATGCTTGCCAAGCGTACTGAAATCACTTATGTCTTGCCATTCCCCAGATTAACATACGATCCAAAAACATGGTGATCTACGTCAGCTAAAGCAGATACAAAGAACATGCAGATACAAAGAAAGCAAGCCAGATGATTAAATCATAGACATTAACAGGGGAAACAATACATAATCATCCTATCTTGAGGGTTGAAGTAACATAATATAAAGAATTAAACAGTAATGAGAAGAGGTTCAGCTCTAAGTTATTTGTTTTGGGGTTTTCCCCTGCTGTTTTAGAACACTTCTTTGTCTAAAGCACTCTGATGGAGGGAGTCTTGAGTATGCTGCCTGATGGAAACATACAGTGGCTGCTACTTCACAAAAATACCAAATGAAAAATGGATGGCTTCAGGCAGGGGAAAGCACAGTGTGGTGCAGGAGAAAGACTGTTGTTTGCTGCTCTGAAGTAACATATTCCTGGTTTATATATTCATAGCCAGCTACTGAGCTGCCAAACTCGATTCTGACACCCTTGCCTGGAATGGCCAACCAGCTGGGGAAACACCTGTAAACTTGGCAGCAGTTACCAATACCTCTGAAAGGAGTGCTGTGTTGAAACACCCAGTGGGATACCTACAGACAGAAGAAAACCCCAGATGGCTGTGCTGTCTGAATCTTAAACCTGCTGTGTACCAACACGGCTACTGGCCTGCTCAAAGGCCTGGAAGATCAGCAGTACAGAGTTGGAGAATCAAGAAGCACCACAAAGGTCTGCATTTTGCCTTCAACAGTATCTGTTTTCTCCATGCAAAACTAGATCTCTATCACTTGATTGCACATGGGTTAGGACTTACCATTCCCATGGAAAAGATAGGAGAATCCCATTGCGCTAGTTTAAGCACTGAAAAGCTTTGAACTACAATTGCTTGTTCAGCTCTAGTTACAACACTCAAAACAAAGGAATTCTATCTGCACCAAAACCAAGAAAGAAACTCTGAAGGGTGTTTGAGGAACTTCCAAGCCATTAGGTAAGAGTAGAAAACAAAAAATTGGCTTGCTTGGTTTATCAGACTAAAATCCAATATGACATACTATTATGCTCTCCAAATATTTGGGGTGAGGTTAATACAAGCAAGGAAGCAAAAAGAACTATTAAAGGGCAAAAGAACTAACAAGTATAAACTTGCTATAAATATTTTTTCAGGTACTTCAAAGGTTGTTGCTCTCCAAGAAGATCATATCTTCAAAAGTAGCCTTCCTAAACAAGGCCTGGATGCAAAAGAAGTAATGACTGAAAAGTACTCACAGATGGCAGTCATCACTGACTCCATGTGGGAGGAGGCAGAGGCAACTGTAAGGACAGAGACATATTTGCTCTGGCAGCTCACAGGCTGCAGACACTTCTTTCTCCAGGGCTCTGGACTGGGGAACTACTGCTGCTCTCTTACATCAGATGTTGTTTGTTTAATACCAGATGAGGGTAAATTTCAAAATCCCTAAGGAAACCAAGGATGTTTTTTCCCTCTTAAGATGAAGGAGCCAGCACCTCACACTTGCCTCACTTCTCATCCACTGCTGCTATTTAGTGTCTCTTCCCTCCTCCTACTCCTTTATATCTTCTCCTTGCCCTCCTTTCTCCTGTTTAATCACAAATTTCCCTCCCCACACACATGATTCTTTCAGTGAGTGGGATCACTTCTCCATCATTTTCCTTTGCAGAATCTGTTTCATTTATAAGTGAAGGAGAGAAAAGAGAGGAAGAGACTAAATGGCATCCTTTTTCCTGAGCCCAGGCTTTTTGTTTGCATTTTCATCAGTCTAGAAGAATCTTCACTGTCTTATCAGGTGGCTTGGAGGGTTTCTGGAGCAATTTTCCAATTACTATTTTTTCTCCTAGAATAGAAGAAGAAATATGAGTGTTGCCTTATATTCAAGTGAATGCGGTACTTTCAAACTAAGACTTGATTTGATTCTGAAAGCAACTGTATGACATAATTCCCTGAGATGCCTTATGGTCAAATATCTCTAACTCTATCCTGTTGCCAGTGAATGCTAATTTTCCAGCACCCACTTCCAACATTTCATTGTCTTGCCACCAGAAATACATTGCACATCTCCTACACAGCTCTGTAGCACTACACCCCTACTGGAATTTTTTAAAGATACTGATCCCCAAGTAATGCTTTCATTTCTTACTTGGGTTTATCAGTAGCTGTTATTTCCTCCAGTGCTTTTTCTGACCATACAGAAAACACGGTTTATGCCACAGACAGATTATGTCAGCTTGCTGTTTCTGTCGTATGTACCAAGTTTATCCAGGTACATCATTCAGCTTTGTTTCCCCAAATCTTTGCAGATATTTTTGCAGCTTCAGCTGAAGATTATAAAAATATTGTAAAAAAATCAGTGTATTCTTTACATATGAGTTTTGAAATGCAGCAATCATGGCACTGTGGATCTGAAACCTCCCCTACAGCACTCCTTTCTTGGCAAAACTGCACACAATGAGTCTTCTTTTCTAGTGTGTACTTCATGGATCACATCTAAGAAACCACATACTGACAAAGTTTTTTTTAGTCATATTTACATTGTAGACAATATGGTCTCTGTTTTCAGAAAGAATAAGTCATAGCAATCATATGGCATTTTCTTTTTGACCACTCCTGTCAAACCAGACCAAGTTGCTTTCTAACAGAACTAATGAATTCCAAACATCACACATGAATTCTATATATGTTTTTCCTATCTTTGAAATAATAACAATATTTTTATTTCTCAGGTTCTGAAGATTTGTAATATATGAAGTACTAATTCACTAGTGAACATGAGATTGCTTTAAAATATTTAGTTTCTGTTTTTAGCAGTTCTTTCTTACTTACTTTTTAAAAGTTCTTGTAGACATTCTAATAATAGAATCTCCGAGTATTTGAAGAAATGGCTTAATTTTCTGCCTGAGTTTTCCCTTTTAGAAATAAGTATTTCTGAGACTTTGTAAAAGTCATAGCTAGAATTTCCAACTATTTTTGCAGACTTTCTATGTGCCTGAACTTCAGCTGCTGCTGAGAATGAAGTCCTAGCATATACAAAGTTTTTTTTTTATGTGAAAAAATTTTGACCAACCTTTAAGAAATACCAATGTCTACATGCTGTGTTGCAGTGTCTCAGTTTAAAAGAAATGAAGAGGTCTATCAAAGAAAGCGAGGAATCCTTCTGTACCAGGGAGGGAGCCTCTCCTCAAAACTACCACAAGCATTGAAATTAAGAGACTTGAATCAGAAAACGTAGAGAAAAGGGTAACAGCTCTTTACTACAAATAGAACAGAACAAAAAGCAACATCGTAACCAAAATTTTCAAACAAATGGTCCTACCTCTGCCTCTTCAGTGCAGTTATGTTTACAAACAACAGGAGGCAATGCTGCGCCTCAGGAGGCAGGGGCTGCAGTGGCTCATCCCGAAGTTCATGTGGAAATGACGGCCACAGGGACGGGCTTTCCCATGGGCAGTGTAAGGACCCTCTCACTGTCTTTTGTCTGAAAGCATTGAGGAGGGTTTGCCTCTGCAGATGGCTTCGGCCCTTCTATGAGCCTGTAGTGAATCCAGGCAGTGGTGATTGTTCTCTCAGAGGAACAGCATAGGGTGTGTGGAATCAGGGGGCAAGCCAGGACTCACCTCCCAGTGCTTCCACCAGACCAGCTGTGGCTGGGCACCCAAGTAGATGGAGAACAAAAGCATAGTGAGCATCAGGAAACCTCTTTCTCACCACCTCCTCCAATGCTCTCCCCAGCCATCATGTTGGAATGCAAAACTATCAGCCATCCCTGTGTTTAGGCTTTAGACTGTTAGCTGGCTCTGGGAGCAGGTAGTGCAAGCTTATTCTGGCTTCCAACTCCCAAGACACTGTGTTGGTAAGGGACAAAACAAACAAACAACCCCCAAACCAAACAAAAACAAACAACACTCCCCCAAACAAACAAACAAAAACCCCCCCACAAAATTCAATGGAAGGTTTTGAAACTATAACATGCAGAAAACTGAAATTTGGCCATAAACATACTGAATGCCTTTCCTTCCCACCCCAACCCCTCTTTTAATCTCCTTTCATTCTTCTGGAAGGTTGGTCCAGAGCTGGGCACTGGACTTCAGGTGGGGGGCCTCACGAAAGCAGAATAGAGGTACAGAATCACCTTCCTCAACCTGGGCTGCTTCTGGCCATTCTTCCTTTGAAGCAGCCTCAGATGCCATTGACTTTGTGGGCTGCAGGTGCAGATTGTTAAGTCATGTCTTCTCATCCACTAACACGCCCAGGTTCTTCTCCTCAGGGCTGCTCTTGATCCATTTTCCACCCAGCCTAAATTTGTGCTTGGGATTGTCCTGATCCTTGGGCAGGACCTTACACTTGGTCTTGTTGAACTTCATCAGGTTTGCACACACCCAGCTCTTCAGCTGTCAGGTTATTCTGAAGAGTCGAGTGGGACTATAGGATGCCATAGGGTGGGATTTATCTTTTATGCTTCAGATTTTTAAGGACATTCAGAAAGTGCACTGAAACACTGTAACATTAGGCTCTCAAGGGTCATAAATTCTACAGCTGAGGATGCACAGACAACCATCATTTCCTTCTGTATATATACATTTTGATAAAGTAATTACATGAGTGCAGGTATTTTTTGCACAAAATTGCTATCTCGTTCAACAAATAGGATGGATCTTCTCGGAAGATGACTTGCAGTGAAAGAAAACCTAAAGAAAACCTCTCTCTAAGAAGCCTTGTGTATTGCATTACTCAGGATGTATGCATTTCCTAGTGGAAACTCAGACTCTACCTATTAGGAACAAAAGGCTTGTACTAAAGTAGGTTTTGATGTGGAAGAGTAGGAGAAATGAAAATAAATGAAATGAAGAGAGGATGATTTTGAAGTTAGAGTAACTGAAATCTGTCCAAGGGAACCTAATTCCTCTTTGCTACAATATTTGTGCAACTCTAGCTGAGGAGTGAACTTAGAATTAGCCTAAGTGCTTTCCATATAATCATAGAATGGTTTGGGCTGGAAAGGACCTCAAAGATCATCTTTTTCCAACTCCTTGACATGAGCAGGGATGCCATTCACTAGACCATGTTGCTCAGGACCCCATCTAACCTGGCCTGGAACACTTCCAAGGATGGGTCATCCACAACTCCTCTGGGCAACCTGTTTCTCTTCTTCACCACCCACTGAGTAAAGAATTTCTTTCTAAGTACAAAGAAATTTCATCCTCTGAGAAATTTGAGATATTGAGAATACTAGCTGTTAGGACTGTTAGTAGGATTTCTGTTTCAACAGACAAAGGATATATTAAGTGAGCATAATGCACACACACAAAACTGAATTAAGATTACACAAGCCATCTCATTCCTGTCATGCCCCAGCCTTAAATGCTTGGCTTTACATATGAATTCTGTTGGTGTAGTTTGGCATAGTGTCTGCTGGGTGTCTAAGATTTACGTAAAGGGTTTGAGGTTTTTCTTCTTACAAGTCAGTAAAGAACAAAAGTCAGACTGGGATCTTACCTTTCACCTCCATCTCTGTTTCTATTTTCTTCTGTACTTTATTATTCCCTTTGAGTTTTCACTGTACTTTTACTATCTTGATCTTCTGCATTTAAAGACCTTAACAAGGTCTGTAACAGCCCCATGTTATTGCCCACTGTCTTGCCCCACCAGCAACCAGGACACCAGACACACCCACCCTCATATTGCTTTCAAAGAGCCCAAAACAAAATCCATTTCTTCTCTCCATTTTATCAGGATAAATACCTCTTCCTGACCTTTCAGCTACTCTGTCTCAACTTCTGTTGGTCAGACACACAGCTCATGGGCTAGATGGGGCAGCCAACATAGCCTTTGATAGTGGTCCCATTCAACCTCCCCTCCCCATGGCCATGGCATCCTGGCAGGATGGGACAGGGCATTGTTGTTCAGTGTTGCACAGTTAGAGAAGAATAGAATAGAATAGAATAGAATAGAATAGAATAGAATAGAATAGAATAGAATAGAATAGAATAGAATAGAATAGAATAGAATAGAATAGAATAGAATAGAATAGAATAGAATAGAATAGAATAGAATAGGCTGGAATGAATGGAAGAGTTTCTGATTCCTTTCAGTTGAAGGGACATAAAGCAACAATCTGCCAGACCAGCTACCTGATCACTTCAGGGGCAATCAAAATGTAAGACATGTTATTAAGGATGTTGTCCAAACACCTCCTAAAAACCAAAAGGCTTAGGGCATCAACCACTTTTCTAGGAAGGCCATTCAAGTGTTTTCCTGATGCTGATGCTGATGCTGAAAAACCTTAGAATAAAAGGAACTGCTAAGAGAACCTTTTTTTTTTTTTTAATTTTAGCAGCAGATATTTATTGCCAGTGTTGGGAAGCTAACCAGCTCATGCTGGACAAACTAGCTGGAATTATTAATGCCAACCAGGGTAATTTATAGTGTCTAAATCCAAGATTGCAACATCTCTACATACATATTCATGTGATTACAATATCTAATGATACATATTAATGACGGGCACAGTCTACGTGGAGTCCAGGCAGGGCTTGAGCAGAGCTTTTAAGAATCTTCTTTTGGCTCAACTTTTAAGTGATCTCTTCTTACTTCATCCCCTGGTGGTCATTTTTGATAATCTTCATCAGCTTGACCTGACCCAGATTCTTCAAACATATAAAGTCCTGGCTCTGGGCCTCCTATATCTACTTTAAACATCAAAATCTACTAGATTTATGGCCTTGTATTCTATTGTGCTTTCCTCCTACTGTTCTTTCTATAATGAACAGACTCTGGTCTACTAAGCAGACAGAACAGGATATTGAGCAGAACAGAACAACAAGTTAAACAAAATATCACACAGTTTTCTCCCCTAGCCCAGCAAAGCAAAATACTTTTACTAATTCATTTAACAACTTGAAGTCTTGCTCTTGCTTCATGCCTACTCACTCGATAAACGTTTCCTAACCTCAAGTCTGAACCTTCCCTGGAGCCTCTCTGAACCATTCCCATGTATTCTATCACTGGAACCCAGGCAGCTAAGCAACTCCCTCTCCACTTTCCCTGCTCAGGAAGATGTAGAGTTCCACTCAGCCTCCTTTTCTCCAAACTAAACAAGCCCAAAGTCCTTAGTAGCTCCTCTCAAGACATGCCTTCCAGCCCTCTCACAAGCTTTATTGCCCTCTCCTGGATGCATTCAATGACCTTCACACCCTTCTTAAATTGTGGGGCCCAGAACTGGACTCAGCACTTCAGGTGAGGCTGCACCAATGCTGAATACAGCAGGATAAGTCTCCTCTCTTGGCCAGCTGGCAGTGCTGTGTTTGATGCACCTCAGGATGCTGTATGCCCTCCTGGCTGCCAAGGCTACACTGCAGACTCACAGTGGGCTGCTGTTGATCAGCACCTCCAGATCCCATCCTGCACGGCCACTCTATAGCCATTCCCAATTTATACTTGTTCCTGGCGTTATTCTGGCCCAGGTGCAGAATCCGGTATTTGGACCTGTTACATTTCATCCCATTAATGACAGCCTGATGCTCCAAGCTACCTAGATTCCTCTGCAAGGCTCTTGTTTCTTAAGAGAGTCAACACAACCTACCAGTTTAATGTTACCAAACTTACTCATGCTACATTACACTCCTGCATTCAAATCATTGAAAAATGTAGTAAACAGGGATGGTCCTAGAACTGAACATTGCTGAGGAACATCATTGGTGGCTGGTCACAAGCCAGATAGCACCAAAGGCAGCAGCATGCCTTTTCCTGGCCCTGCATACAGCCAGACATGTAGGCCCTTGTTTGTCTACTATGATCTCAATCAGAAATGCTCAAAATCAGTGCAAACCACCAGGACAGAGCAGGGTCAACCAGCTTTACTTTTCAGTCATATATCTCACTGCGTGTTGCTTGACATTATAGCTAGCCATGTAAATGTAGATGCTCTGTTACAAATCAACTGACCCAGAAATGTTGTCTGAAAGTTAATACATGCTGCAGCACCCTGAAAAATGCCACAGGAAAGATCACTGGCCATTCTTATGCTGCCTCCTATGGCAGTTAGCCCTTTAAATTCTGACAGCAGATTCGCTTGCTTCATAGGAACTGCATAGGCCTTAGAAAGCTTTTTTCAGTAAATTTATGTATTTGCCTTACAGGGAGCACCATGAAAAGCACAAATTGAATTGCACTTTGAGAAATTAAATTAAAAAAAAAGAGAGATGGAAGGCCGAATCTGATTTTCAGAACCAGCATATTAATTAACCACAGAATGTATTTTATTGTAGTTGTCATAGAAAGATGCAAAACTTCTGACACACACCCTGAGCTGGTGCAGTGCAGTTTCCTCTCTGTCAAACCATTCAAGTTCTTGTGGTTCTACAGCTCAATAAACTTAGCCTAGCAGCATTGCCAGCCCCCCCAGCACACACACTCCCTGAGGCAAGGCAGCCTTGTGCCCTTCCCTAAATATTTCACCAAAAACCAGCTTCTCTGGCTGGCTCAGCTCTTCCTGGGGTGGAGCCAGCTGTGACCTGCACAGGACAGCCCTGGCCTCTCCTCACAGAGGCTGCCATGTACGTCCCCTGTCCCCACTCCATATTAAAAATTATGTTGAAACACCAGAAAATTCAGCATTTTAAACAAGGGGTGGAAGCAAGGCTAAGCACTGCGTTGCTGCTGTCAGCAGATGAGTATCAAGACAGTGTCATGAGCACATGTGTGGCCTGCTGCAACCTGTGGCTGTGAGGCTCTCGTGGTGAGCCCACTGTCAGAAGACTTGCAGGGCCAGTCACCCCAGCCCTCAGGAAGTGCAGTGAGATCCTATCCTCTATTGTGTTTGTGTGGCCAGGTTTTGGTGGCAGAGAGGCTACAGAGTGGCTTCTGTGAGAAGCTGCCAGAAGCTTCCCCTGCATCTGACAGAGCCACTGCTAGGCAGCTCTAGGACAGACCTGCCACTGGCCAAAGCTGAGCCAGTCAGGAATGATAGCAATGCCTCTGTGATCACATATTTAGGAAGGAAAACCAAGTTATTACACAGTTGCAATTCAGGACACAGAAGAGATGATTGAGAATAGGTGAGAGGAACAGCTATGCGGACACCAGTGTGCCCAGGAAGTGAGCCACAAAGATCATCAAGTCCAACTCTTGAGTGAATGGCCCATATGGGGATTGAACCCATGAACATGGCATTATTAGCACCGTGCTCTGAGAACAACCAATTAAAACAGACAAACCTCACATAAATTTGCCCCTTTATCAGGCAGAATATTCAGGTTGGTAGCCTAATGCAAGCTTTGTAGAGGCTTGATACTTCTCACCAAGTTTTTGGGAAGGAAACTGAAAGAGAAGGAGCAAGACCTATGTCCTGGGAAGTACAAGATGAAGCACTGTACAAGACACATTTGCAAAGCACAAATGCTGTATTTTCACATCTTTTTGAAGAAGTACACCGTTATAGTGGCTAAACTTCCATGAAGTACCATTTTCAGTTTACCTCCAACAGATTGCTGTATTTCCTAAGATTTTGCTCTTCATGTGATCATACTTTGCAATGTGATGGCCATACTGTGCAATTCTAACTCAGAAAAAAGTGAATTTTAGTATCTTGGCCAATAAGTTAGCCATAACATTATATGCTAGTTACACATCAGTCACTTTAATGTAAGAGTGCAAGATACAGTCAGCCACAGCTAACATCCAATATCTGATGTTTGCTGAGTAGCCTGTTCCATTAATGTGTATTATAAATAGCACTCAATATAACTAGAATTCACATAATAAAAGAAAGACACCTATACAGAGCTGGATAAAGAGGAAGTGATTAAAACCATAGTATACTACCTGCCTAAAGGTGTAGAGTTAAGCCTTCCATGGCAACCTTAACTCTGCATTTCCTGCCATCAGTGATTTCAGAAGATCAGCATCACTGTTCCTTTAATATAGTATTTCACACTGAATACTTTCACCAACAGCAGGATTATTTTGAAACTTGACATTTCTAGGACTCCTAATACTAACCCGGTTTGCAAAGCAACATTATAAATTATTCAGAAGAAACTGTACTAATACATAGTGCACAACAAAGACTGAACTTGCCTCAAGCTGGTATAATATATTATGAATACATGGTAAGCTCTTCATAGATAAGGTGCTGGCAGCTTCCCTTTGGAGCTCTGTTTCATTTCCTCTGTGACATTGGCTAAAGAACTATCTGGCCTGAAAAACACCATATTAAATCTGAAGACAAGAAGGAACACATCTGCAACTGAAAAAATGGAAAAGTTATTTTATTTGAATTACAACTCATATAAGACCATATAGCAAATGCACCTGGAAAAATGCTGGTTGGGGATTACTGCTGCATTAGATAGAACTGTTCCAATTTTGAACCTCTAACTTTTGATTAGACTTCTGTAACTTACTTCATCAAGTGTGTATAGGCACAGAGATATGTGTCCATCTCTTGGCTACCTGCATTTTAAAATTAGTGTCACTCTTACAGCTTACTGGTAAAAAAATGTTAGCAACTTGAGGGAGAGAGATCTGGGTACAGGTACATAGTACCAATTCTTTAAAGGCTGCTTTAATTAAATGTTTAGTAAAACCAATGTCTTTAATTATTCCTATTGTAAGGCTTCATAGAAAAGTCCTGAAGAAAACACATTTACACATATGGAAAAGTTTAAGGTATTCTTTAAACTTATTAACAAAAATGTTCTGATTTCTGGAGCAAAAACTCTTAAACACTAGTACATTTTATTCCAAAGCTTTTACGGTGTAGGAATATGTTCTTCATTCATCAATGTCTATAGGTATCTGAAAGGAGGGTGTCAACAGGATGGAGTCATGCTCTCCTTGGAGGTGCCAAGCAACAGGACAAGAGGCAATGGGCAGAAAATGACGCACAAGAAGTTCCACCTGAATACGAGGAAGAACTTCTTTACTGTGCAGGTGACTGTGCACTTGAACAGATTGTCTGGAGAGGTAATCCTGTGCCATGTCTTCTAGGACAACCCTGCTTGAGCAGGGAGGGTGGACCAGATGACCCACAGTGGGGTGGAGATAAAAACCTGAAGGAGACAGTAAAGAAATATAATACAACAGAATTTATGTTGACCATAAACAGATAGCTCTTGCAGCCTACTCAACTTTTGGCAGTGTACACAGGAAATGTTAGGAAAACAGAATGCAGGTAAGAAGTTATGTTTTATTTATTAACTCACAGCAGGACCTCCTCAATTTTTTCAAATCTCAGTATGCTGGTTGGGAACTCATAACTCCTAAGTGCATGTTAAATGTACCAATTTTAAATCAAGTATAAAATAGAGGTAATATTATATTTATTTAATGTTTAATTTAAGAAAGAAAAAAGTTTGTAACTGTCTGTCCTCCAATTTGGGGATGTTACTATAGGCACAAAGTTGCAGAGTGGAATTGCCTCCAGATCCATTAACCCTACATCAATTTTTCTCAGCCACTGGGCAACAGCAGAATATCTACTAGATCTCTGTAACAACAATAAAATTCCTGCTTAAATACTAACCCTCAGAAGCAGACACATCAGGCATACCCTTCAAAACCTTAACTGACTAGTTTAGGACATGAGGAATATGAATATCCTCCTAAAGGTACAATGGATAAAAACAATATAAATGAAAAAAAACCAAAACAACAAAATGACCAAAAATCAAAAACGGTTTTGTAGAGTCATGCAGAATTAATTGGCATTATCCACTGTTTTCAATCAAAAATCACAACCTTGTTTATTAATTTTAAAACTTGTCTTTCTTCACACAGAAAATACTAAAATTTATGAAAACTTAGACCTTCCTTTAAAAATGTTGTATTTAAAGGACTTCAATTACAAAATTTAGAAAACAAAAGCACTAAAGTAATAAAATTCCTATCAAATATAGTCATGAATCTAACCGCTGCAGGGCATTTACCATTTATCACAACTACTTAATTCTCATCAAACACATACAGTATATTTTCTACAGTAAGTTAAATGGTGCACAACAAACTACTCATCTGAAAAAGATACAGGGGTCACTCATACATAGATTCCCCAAATAAAGATAACTGTAAATACATATTTAGCTGTATATCATTGTAATAGATATATTAAACTTGTATTTTACAATTTTAAATTGGAATTAATAGATATACATGTTTACAGTTATCTAACATCTTAATTTCAATGCTTATGACACTAATTGCATTTCATGAATACCGTACTGTATATTATATGATATGTATATGCATATAAAATTAGCATACTGTATGTAATAAATATATCAACTGATCTCTCACTAAAAAGCACTGAAGAAAGCATATAAAGGCATACAAGAACAACACTGACTCTGGCTGGAGGTTGAACATCAGAACTAGGATGCTGCACAATGGGACAAAATTACTGCATTTCTATAATTAATTATTGATTTTTCATTCAACATTTACCTGCTAGACTTTTGAATCTTGCATTTATTGCCTTTTTGCCTTTTAAACACTGTTTCTTAATGTACATCTAATTTATGTTCTTTGTATTATTATTAAAATATTGTATTGTTTTCCTGAGGAAAGCTGCTTTTTGCCTAGTACATAAAATTCATTTTAGACATAAGTCTCTGGTTTGGCTTCAGTCCCAGAATATCCTGATTTCTAAACAAACTGCAAAGCATTTCATATGGGTATCATGATTAAAAAGCTTCAATCTCCACAGTAGATCTGGCACTTTATTAATCCCTGTTATAATTCCATTTATTTTGTTGGAGTTACATTTCTTATTTTAATATATGTGCTATGTTTGCCCTCAGTGCAAAAGGGAAAAAAAGGGATACTGAAAATGAAGCACTGTGTTGACACACGTTCATTATTTCAGAACAGGTACTAGAGCTAATAAGGTCAAAACTGATAGTATGTTACAGATGGTTTTGAAAGTGAAAAAATGTTTCAAGTAAGCAAAATAATTTCCCAGTAGGGCAAGGATGGCTACACAAGCACAAGTTTTTTATTACTGTTAATGAGCGTAGTAGTATCAGGTTTTCTCTAATAAGGTTGTTTGCTGCAGTTAAAACACATTCTAACCATACATGTGTCTCATTTCCCATAGGCCTCTCTGATGCCAAGAAGCAAAAAAAGAGTATGTAGATTTTATTTTTTTTTTAATATTAAACAAAGATTTCCATAGAGGAGTAGGGTTTTCTTCACTTTTGCTCCTTGAACTATTGAACATTGAGCTGTTTGACCAAACTTTCCAGCACTCTTTACCTTCAGACAGGTGGAGCACTTCAGCTCCAAAAGTTTCAGAAAATTGCAAAAAGCACCAAACAGGGACTTAAATGTTGTGTAATTGTTTCCATTCTATGAGAGATTGCAGATGGTTTATCAGAGAACTCTTTGTCAATTATGTCTGAAAAAACACTCTTTCCTATCTCTCAGAACAAAATATAGTTTATAGAAACTGAATTAATACTCCACTTCTGTTATAAATTTCCTTCATTGATCATTCAGGTTCTTTGCTGTTTTTCCAATAAATTCGTTTTACAAATTGCTCCTTTACAATAAATACACAATTTTTATTCTAAAGCAAGCCTCTTTTAAGGCAGAAACAGAGGATCAACCCTAATGCTATTCCATTTGGGGGACTCTGTTGGAATCACTGGTGCAAATTCTGAAATTCCTCATTGTACAGTTTTTCAGGTGAGTGTCTCCTGACCAGCAGTCTGGTTCCTGGCTAAAATCAGAAGTAAGGCTTTGTATGTCTTTTCTGACAGAAGAGTATCTGTAAACTGTCTGAGATCACAGTGAGGGTCAGGAAGTAAGACAGCACATAGTGAAAAAATAGAACAGCTCTCATCACATCAAAGCGCAGCGATTTGTCTCAGAAGACTGTTGGCAATTTGTAAAATGTCAGGTTATTTCAGGTGCCTCACTGAAATGTGTAGGTATGTTGACAGGTCAATGCAGGTAAGACATGGGGAAAAAAATCCTTAGGAGGGAACAGTCTGTGTCAAAAAGAAAAAAAGGTTATTTAGTATCTAAAATCTAGATTGATGCAAACACAAAACACCAGTATGTCCTGTGCCAAGGAGCTGAGGAAAAGGAGACCAGGAAAAACATAGCAACACAAGTTACTTGAATTCTGTAAAGACATTCCTCAATTTTCTTTTTCTTCTTTTATTCTTTTCCACTTTTGCTGTGTAAAAAAATGTTAATGCTTAATACACTGCTCTAAACGCTGCCTGCTACCAGATATATGGATTGTGTTAGGTTATACTTATTGTAGGCCCCATGACAAATGTGAGAATCCTGGATGAATGACATGTTACTGGTTAACAGAGAGATTATAGTGAGAAGAGTGGTCAAATGGTCTTGAGAACACCATCTGAATGGGCCACATGGGGAACTCCAGCTATAAGGAGTTGTATAACTGACTTTTAAGACATGAAGTTTTTGCCTCGAGCAGAAATGATTTCTTTGATTCCAAACAAATAGCGTAGAAAGAGAGCTGAGTTCCAGATTGTCGTGGTTTAACCCCAGCTGGCAACCAAGCACCACACAGCCAATTGCTCACTTTCCCACCAGCAGGATCCGGGAAAGAATCAGAAGAGTAAAATCTACAAAACATATGGGTTGAGATACAGACCGTTTAATAGGGAAAGCAAAAGCTGTGCATGCAAGCAAAGCAAAAACAAGGAATTAATTCACTGCTTCTCATGGACAGGGCAGGTGTTCAGCCGTCTCCAGGAGAGCAGGGCTCCATCAGGAGTAACGGTTACCTGGGAAGAGAAAGAGCGTAACCCCAAATGCCCCTGGCTTCTTCCTTCTTCCCCCCACTTTATGTACTGAGCATGATATATGTTATGGAATATCGCTTTGGTCAGTTTGGGTCACCTGTCCTGGCTGTGTCTCCTCCCAGCTTCCCACACACCCCCAGCCTCCTCTCCAACACAGCAGTACGGAAAGCAGAAAAGGCCTTGGTTCTGCATAAGTGCTGCTTAGCAATAACAAAAACATCTATATATTATCAACACTGTTTTCAGTACAAATGCAAAACACAGCCCTATACAAGCTACTGTGAAGAAAATTAACTCTACCCCAGCCAAAACCAGCACACAGATCAAAATCCAAGTTCTGCTTAACTGGACACTGGTTTGATTCTCAGGGAACTAAAGATGTATTGTGTTACTTGTTCTCTGTTTAAGCTACTGTGGGACTGAACTCCTCAGCAGACAACTCTTCTTTCATACTAATGTGTCCCAATTCAAATCATTATCACCCCTCCATCTGACATCAGGATTTTGTATCCTTTATAAACCATATCCCTTATCCCTATATTACATGTTGGGTGAGCTTACCCAAAGGCCTCAAACCATACCCAAGACAGAAAGGCTCTAAGGGGAGTTCTGTGTGATGCCCAAACCTGACTTTAGTATTGCTTTTGAAGTCCCATCACAACAGAACCCTTCAGCTTTGTTTCTCTTCTAATCCTAACCATGGCAAGGTAGCCTTTAAGGTAGACCTTAAACACTGAAAGCCCAAACTGTGGCACAAATGAAAAAGTCCCAGGAGAGAACTGGTTTGACAGCCCACACCTCCCCTTGGCAGCCTGCCTTCAGCCCCACTTCACCTAGGTCTCTAGGTTTTGTCTCTCTTTGAACCTCAGTGCTAGAAGAGTTTTAACACCAGACAGACTCAAATGTGGTCCAAATAAAAAAGTTCTAAGAGAATTCCTTCTGCAGTCCAGACCTTCCCTCAGCAGCCCCACTCCAGACAGACCTTTAGGAACTGCCCTTTCCTTGCCCTAAATGTGCCTAGGGCCTTAACCCCAAGTAAACCCAAACACGGCCCTGATTCAAATCTTTGAGAGTAATTCTTCTGCAGAACCATTCCTAGGCAGTCCTTCTGCAGACCCACCACACCTAGACCCTCAGGAACTGTGTCTCTTCTACTCTAAAATTGCCCAGAAAATGATGCCTGCAGTCCAAACTCTCCCTCGGCAGCTTCTCTGCAGGGCCATTTCACCTAGACCCACAGATTTTCTCTCTCTCTGAGCTCTAAACCTAGCCTTAACCCATGCCACAAGCTTTGGCTAATAGTCAAAATGCCTGAATAAAAATTTCTTAAGGGAAATGTCTTTGTGGCTGAACTGTGTTTTGCAGTTTTGTTTCATGTATGGCACTAGGATTTGTCTCTCATAAATGTAACATTAACCATAACCATGGGCTGACCCTTATAACAAGGATCCCATGCCATAGCTAAGATGACAAAGTCCTCTTGCAGCCCAAACCTGACAGTCCATTTGGAGCCCCACTTCACTGGCCTCCTGTGTTCTGTCCTTTTCTCATCCAGTAAGTCTATCTGTGAGTGGCCAGAGTCTTAAGCCAGGACAACCCCAGCTGTTGCCTGCTCTCAGCTGAGCAAGCCTTCAAGCAAGAAGCTTGAGGTTGAGCAAGGCCTCAGCTTACCCCTTCCCTCTCAAAGGCAGGAGCTTCAACAGAGTGTGATCTTGTGCACAAACTCAGCTTCAGTAGCTGCTCATGGCAAGAGCTCACTTACAGCAGCCACAAGGAAGAAGGAATCATGTTAAAGACATTGAGGTGCTGGAGCATGTCCAGAGAAGGGCAACAAGGCTTGTGCAAGGTCTGGAAAACATGTCTTATGGGGAACGCCGGAGGGAGCTGGGGCTGTTTAGTCTCAGTAAGAGGAGGCTTGAGGGAACATCATCGCCCTCTACAGCGACCTGAAAGGAGCTGGTTAGTGATGCGGGGGCTGGTCTCTGCCTGCAGCGAGGACAAGAGGAAAAGGCCTTACTCTGAGACGGGGGTGACTCAGACCAGGTATGAGAAATGTTTTTCACACTGTTAGTGTGGTCAGCATTGGAATGGGTTGCGCAGGGAGGTGGTGTTCCTGGTTCTGATAGGGCTTTAGGGGTCACAGTGACAGCGCTGGTGGATGGCCGGCCTGGAAGAATTTAAAGGTCTCTTCCAGCCTTCAGGATTCCATGATTCTGCGTCTGCGTTCTGAACTTTTCACTCTTCACGGCGCAGCCATTTCAGCCCATTCCTGAGCTCGGATTTATCGCCGCGCACCTGATTCAGCCAAATGCAATACTTTTGACGCAGTCCCGAAGACCG